>VXBA01003079.1:908580-919363 GCA_013399895.1 Serilophus lunatus | reverse complement strand
TCACCAGCAAAAGGAGATTATTTAGCTGTTCACACCTCAGGCAAGTTTCTTCTGCAACAGCCCCTGGAATCACTGATAAGCTCAATCACTGCACAGGAAGGGGTCTGTAAAGACACATCCCTTTTGGAAGGTTCGATTTGGTTACACGCACTTGCATTAACTACAGTTTTTGACCTCGTAAAAACGATTTCTAACAAAAACAACAAATTAACCTTACTCGCAGAAAACCTTCAACTCTGCCTGCTTGCCCTGCCTGCACGAATTGCCTCGCAAACTGCCGTACCATGCCCTCAGAGCCGTACCATGCCCGTGTTTGCCCACTCCTGTTTGCCGCGCTCCGGGTCACCGCACTCCCTAGAGGTGTCTCATAAGCTGTCCTCTGACTCACCGGCAGAAAAAGCCCCACTCTTGCCTGCGTGCCTCACAAAAAAAAAAAAAGAAGCTTGTATATTATATTAAGCTTGTATATCTTTCTTGCTTTTCATTGTAATCTGTTCAATTTGTGTTTTCTTTTCTTGAAAATTTCATTGCTCACTGTTTTATACATCTGACACTCTGATTTCTTCAATATGTGGATATTTCATTTCATTAGCCTGTGGAAAGCTGATGATGGAGATGGATATCTTGCTGCCATTCTTATTTTTGAGTCTGCATTTTCTTTTTTTTTAAGCAATGTATGATGCACAAGCTTCCTCTGGCAATGCAGAAAAAAAAAGCCCTTAGCTGTGTGGTCTCACAACCCACACGGCAGAGCCACAGAAACCACAGAGTTGTAGGTCTTCTCTTTCTGTGCCAAGGCACTCCATCTCTGCACTTAGCCTGTTCCATGCATATAGCAACATCAGGCCTGCAAGGAGACTGGGAAAATGACTCTCTCTACCTTCAGGTCTTCACCAGAATATTAGGATGAATTTTGTCCTTCAGATGAATCTGCTACAGGGTTGGTAGGTAGTGACAGTGAACAGAATGGTCCTCCTGTTATCCAAGATGAGGCTGTCAGGGAACTGCTGGGACACTTGGATACTCATAAATCAATGAGACCAGATGGAATCCATCCCAGGGTGATGAAGGAGATGGCAGATGAGATTGCGAAGCCGCTCTCTATCATTTATCACCAGTCATGGCTCACTGGTGAGGTTCCGGAAGACTGGAAGCTGGCCCATGTGACGCCTATTTACAAGAAAAGTAGGAAGGAGGATCCTGGTAACTACAGGCCAGTTAGCCTGACTTCAGTACCGGGTAAGGTAATGGAAAGGTTCATATTGAGTGTCATCACACAGCACTTACAGGATGGCCAGGGTATCAGACCCAGCCAGCATGGGTTTACTAGGGGTAGGTCGTGTTTGACCAACCTGATCTCCTTTTACGACCGGGTGACCCGCCTGGTGGATGTGGGTAAGGCTGTGGATGTTGTCTATTTGGACTTCAGCAAGGCCTTTGATACTGTCTCCCACAACATACTCCTGAAAAAGCTGGCAGCTTGTGGCTTGGATAGGAGGACTCTTTGCTGGGTTAGGAACTGGCTGGACGGTCGGGCCCAGAGAGTGATGGTGAACGGTGCTGCATCCAGCTGGCGGTCAGTCACTAGTGGTGTTCCTCAGGGGTCTGTGCTAGGACCAGTGTTATTCAATATTTTTATTGATGACATGGATGTGGGTATTGAGTCTTTCATCAGTAAATTTGCGGATGACACTAAGCTGGGAGCTTGTGTCGATCTATTGGAAGGAAGGAGGGCTCTCCAGAGGGACCTGGATCGGTTGGAGAGCTGGGCAGTATCCAATAGGATGAAATTCAATAAGTCTAAGTGCCGAGTCCTGCATTTTGGCCGCAAAAACCCCCTGCAACGTTATAAGCTGGGGGCAGAGTGGCTGGACAGTGCCCAGGTAGAAAGGGACCTGGGGGTGCTGATAGATAGCCAGCTTAACATGAGTCAGCAGTGTGCCCTGGTGGCCAAGAAGGCCAATGGCATCCTGGCCTGCATTAGGAACGGTGTGGCCAGCAGGAGCAGGGAGGTTATTCTGCCTCTGTACTCGGCACTGGTGAGACCGCACCTGGAGTACTGTGTCCAGTTCTGGGCCCCTCAGTTTAGGAAGGACGTGGAGATGATTGAGCGTGTCCAGAGGAGAGCAACGAGGTTGGTGGAGGGTATGGAGCACAAGCCCTACAAGGAACGATTGAGGGAGTTGGAACTGTTTAGCCTGGAGAAAAGGAGGCTCAGAGGTGACCTTATCGCTCTCTACAACTTCCTGAAAGGAGGTTGTAGCCGGGTGGGGGTTGGTCTCTTTCACCGGGCAGCAACTGACAGAACGAGAGGACACAGTCTCAAGCTGCGTCAAGGGAGGTATAGGTTAGATATTAGGAAGAAGTTTTTCACAGAAAGAGTAATAAAGTTGTGGAATGGACTGCCCGGGGAAGTGGTGGAGTCACCATCCCTGGATGTGTTTAAAAAAAGGCTGGACGTGGCACTTGGTGACATAGTCTAGTCTAGTTGAGGTTCTAGGGTAAGGGTTGGACTAGATGATCTTGGAGGTCTCTTCCAACCTAGTGATTCTGTGATTCTGTGATCTCCAGTGAGAGCTGTCTACTTATTTCTACTCTTGCCAAGGCATCAGCTGAAGATTGATGGTCCTCTTGATTTCTGAAAATGTGTAACTGAATGAAAGATGAAGTATTTCATATATCAAGAAAGGATATTGCTTTGGTTTGTTTTTTTTTACTAATTGCAAATACAGTAATGTCTTCCTTATTAATACTTGTGATTAGGGCTGCTTCCTGTCATTGTAAGTGGACATTGCTGAATATTTCAGAGTAAATGGAGGTTTCCTCTCTCTTTATTTCAGCCCCATCCTCAAAAACAGGTGTTTGCAGCAGACAGTATGCTGCCTGTTGGGTCCTATTCTTTCTTCTAGCAGAGATTCAAAACTACAAAGAATGGAATTTAATAAATCTTCTTTTTTTTTTTTTTTTTTTTTTTTTTTTTTTTTTTTTGCTAGATTTGTCTGTGATCACTTGTTCTCATCCAGATAGATTTTCAAGTTTTAATTTCAGGTCACAACTTCTTCAGTTCTCATTGACGACATGAGCAAAATGTCTAAAAGCACAGTATCTTTCCTTTGCGTGTCTTGCCAGAAACAGGAAGGATTTGTCCCTGCTTGTCCTTTACCTTAGAACTGTGAAGAATGTTGTCTTTCATCAATCCCTCTTCCTCTCTAACAGAGATCTCCTTGGATGACTCAGGTTCCCAAGGGACTTTCTCAGATCTTAGCTGAAGAGGTGGGCATAGAAAATCTTTTTCCAAGTTCTGGAGTTAACTATCTAGTAACCAAACTGAGGGGGTGAATAAAAATGTAATCCCTCTTAGTTAAATAGGTTCCCTAGAGAATGCTTCATATGTCAGAAAGCTAACAGTTTGTGAAGAGCTAACTCTCTATAGGTAACCCGCTGGGGGAGGGAAGGGGGTGGGAGAGAATAGACAAGACGGGAATTTACCATTTTTAGGCAGGAAAAAATATAAACAGAAACAAGTAGCATTTGCTTCGGCTGAGAAAGCTTCTTCAGGCACCATAGAACACGTATTTCTTCCATAAAATTATTTACAAATCTTAAACAGTGAAAATCGGGAAGGCAAGATTATTTCTCACCAATCTCAAACATCAAAGTTTTGCTTTTATTCTAAAATAGAATGAGCTTACAGACAAATATGAACCTGGGGCTAAATGAGAGCCTTCCATGTGTAAAAAAGCAACACTTCAACTTATAGATTAAAAGAAGGAAAAATCAGCCGTTTTATTAAAAGATATCTGCCTGCTCACAGGAGGACAGGGTCAAATTTGATTCAAGTGGTGAGTCTTCCCTGTTGGCAGAGCAATGCAGTGGTCCAGATGGTAAGGGACTTGACATGAGTGGATAGTTCTTATTTTCACCAACAGAGAAGGCAGAGGCTTGGCTTGGGGATGTTCATATTGGATCCTGTCTGTCAAAGACTGAAAGCCCATTGAGATGTTTGGCTGTGGCTAAGGGAAGAGTGGTGTAGCACAGCATTGCTTTGTCTGTGGATATGAGCTTGCATGATGCTAATCTTGCAGTCACTTCCCTTTGCTCTCCTAATGGCTAGTTAGAAGTGGAGCAATTAGCTCGAAAAGCCTTGTCAGAGTTTTCTTTTGGAAATTGGTGCCTTTAGTGTTACATAGACAAGGTGAGTCTGGCTGAGTAATAGGAGGGCAGCAGGTAGTTGCAGTTCAGTAAAGCCCCTTGATGCCCTCATCTGCTGGGTAATAACTTTAATTGACAGATAATTTTTTCTGCTGCTTTTTTTTAATTATTATTTAAGTTTCAGAGAAAGGTTATTCTTGGTAATAAAATCTTTAACCTTAGATCTTAAGCAACTTTTTTAAAATCACAACTGGAGACAAATAAAATGCTTTAGCATTTTTTTACTGGCTAAAGAACCATGTCAATTAAGCCACTCTAAATATACCTATTTGATGAGTTCTTAAGTTTGCTACTTTTATTTTTAGAATGATTATGATCTCCAAGGGAAGGACTTAACTTGTAAAAATAAAATCTCGGACACCTCAGTTTTGTTGCTGCCCATCTCTTCAAAGATACCTGGGATCTTTGTAATGAGAGAAGTCCCTGTATGCTGTTGCACTTAGAGCAGCTGTTCACAGACAGTTACATCCAATACCCAGGGGTCTGGTTGAGGATATAACACCAACCACGCTCTTGGGGCACAGTGTAAGTGATGAAGTTTATGATGCTGCTGCTTCTGCCCATTCCTGTTGCCTTGGACTGTGGAGCTTGGTTGCTTAGAAACAGATTTGTGAGATGACAGCAGTGTTTATATCTTGGCTCTCAAGAAATAAGGACACTAATTTGTAGTTCATATTGTAGCTGATTTTCTCGGTGGTTTATTAAATACAGTTTGTTCAACTAGTGCGGTTTCTGAAAGCTTTCATTTAGCTGAGTTTTCCAGCTGTCTTGAAAGGATGGCACAGCAAGCATCGGATATGAGCTCTCAGAGCAAGGCAGAGATTAATACCAAGTGTGACACTTGGAAGAGTGTTTAGGGCAATGCACTATGCCTGCATATTGCATTTAAAAAGTACTTGACTGTTTGCCTGCCTTTTTATTTTTCTTGAATTTCAAATTTCTAAGGAAGTTAGACTGAAAGGGAAGAATTTTTATACTTCCCTAAAAAAACTTACATCTTATTCCACGCCAATTAAAGCCCCCCCAGCTTTTCACACCACAAATGTGCAGTGTAGAAATAAAAAGCAGGGAGCCTGACTCAGTCAATACTGGGCTACACCCAGTGCTATTCCTCTGTCACTGTCTTGCTTTTCTACTCCAATCCCCAAATTCCTCCAGTCTCTTCCTTCCTTTCTTGCTGTGTTTTGACCTCCCTTACCTTCTCCAGGTCTTCCGACAGAGCAACCAACATTTGCAGAGCTCCTGGCCAGCTCTCAGCAATGAGACACAGTGGCATGTGCCTCTTCGGTGGGCTGGTGGATGAAGAATGTAGCTGGTTATGTCATGTGTAAAGCAGAGTCTCACAGATGCAATCTTGTGAGCTACAGCCTACCGGTTATTATGACAGGAGAAAGCTGGCTTGTGTGTCATCAGAGAGACAGCAAAGCTTATTATATTCTTATTTTCACTTTCAGTTCACAATTTAAATGCCCTCAAGGAACAAATTCTCCCTGCTTATAACACTCATTTTGAATAATAATGTCATTGAAAATTTCATTTTGCCTTTGTGCAAGGAGACAGCTCTTTTCTACAAGGCAGAGAGGTTTGCAGAGAAATTGTAATCTCTACCACAATTCTTCAATATTGTACAGCAAAGGCTTTAGGATTTGTCATTTACTCCAAGTGATAGGTGTTTGTGCAGCACTTGTTTTCTTGATACTTGTGGGTTTGGTGCTATTCCAGTGTAAATGTTAGTAACAGAAATCACACAATGCAAATATATTGCAGTTCATTTAAAGGGATATAATCAACAGTTCACGCATGGGTTTTTAACTGTTGTAACCAGTGGAAATGTTACTAATGCAAGTAGGAGCAATAGAACTTGGTCCCAAAATGTCTAGCTTTGCAATGCCTGAGTACTCAGGTACACAACTACTTGCAGGCTAAAGTGCAATGTGAGACTGGAGTAGAATAAGCTCCTGCCAAATTCTCCCTAAATTTCCCCATTCTTCCCTGAACAGAGGGGAATTGCATTACCATGATGATACGTGCGCTCCCACTGGAAATCAGCCAAGTGGAAAGGAAAAAAAAGTCTTCTCTACATTAGGTCTCTTAAGTGCTCAACACAAGTAATTGTAAGGGGCATGTCCATGTAGGAAGTTCAATTGTGACATAGGACCTGCTCTTGCCTCTCACGCAGACAGATGCATCCCCAAAATCATGCAATTTGGCACAGATTTGGTGTCAGTTAGGAGCTCTGCTCAAGCCCAAGTAGTATCACCTTTGCTTGAGCTTTCCCATGCCATATAGACATGTCTGATGGAGAAGCAAAAATGGATTTTCTAGGAGTAGTGAGAGGGCTGGAACAACTCTCAGGGATAACATATGTATTACTTGTATTAGCACTTCATAGCAACCACAAAATTAGGGACCCTTTTATTTTTTATGGATGATTACAGAAACCCCAGGTTAATCTTGACAGGTTGATGGGAAAAGAGAAATACAATCTTTGAGAACTTCTGAATGGCCCTTTAAAAGAGGGATGAGTACCATCAATCAAAACAATGTGTAGCTTTTGTACTTTTTGTATGACTTGTATGTCTTCTTCTTGTACAACTCTTGTGTGTATCATTGCCCATGTATGTTGAGAATGTGTTAACTGTTAACAAGTTATAGTGAGGAGAAGACTCATGGGTAGAAAGAGCACACTGAGCTACAGATTTCAGTATCTAGGGCAAGAAGCGACTGATATTCTGGCTGACAGAGTCTTCTGTCTTCCTCTCTGATGGAAAGTTTATATCTGTGGTCTCTTGCAGATCTTGAATTTCGCATAAAATCAGAGTTGTATCTTGGGCAAGACAGTGTTTTAAGTTTATGAGAGTCCATAGCTGGAGTTTGTCTCCCCCGCTAGCACATTATTAGGGGATGAGACCAGGCTACCTAGGAATGAGCCTAGGGGTGGCATTCCAGAGTTAGGGGCAAAATCGGTAAAGAAGGCTAAAGAAAACCTCCATTCTTTATTGGACACAGGGAAATATAGTCACCAAAATAAGGAAAAGGCTGAGGTACTTAATGCCTTCTTTGCCTCAGTCTTGTAACAGAAAGATGGGTTGTCCTCAGGGCAACTGGCCCCTTGAGCTGGTAGACAGGGACAGGGAGCAGAATAGAGCCAGGAGGAGGTAGATAGTGACATGCTGAATCACTTGGATGCTCAAAAGTCTGTGGGACTGGATGGGATTCATCGTAGGGTACTGAGGGAGCTGGCAGAAGAGCTCGCTTAGCTGCATCAGTCCTGGCTAATCAGGGAAGTCCCAGACAGCTGGATGTTGGCCAGTATGATACCCATCTACAAGAAGGGTCGGTAGGATCAGGGGAACTATAGGCCTGTCAGCCTGACCTCAGTGCTTGGCAAGGTTGTGGAGCAGATCATCTTGAATGTGATCATATGGCACATACAGGACAACCAAGGGATCATACCAACCAGCATGGGTTTAGGAAAGGCAGGTCCTGCCTGACCAACATGATCTCCTTTATGACCAGGTGACCTGCTTAGTGGATGAGGGAAGGGCTGTGAATGGAGTCTACCTGGACTTCAGCAAAGCCTTTGACACCATCTCCCATGGCATATTCCTGGAAAAACTGGCAGCCCATGCCTTGAACAGGTGCACTCTTCATTGGGTTAAGAACTGGTTGGATGGCCAGGCCCAGAGAGTTGTAGGGAATGATGCTGCATACAGTTGGTGTCCAGCCACTAGTGGTGTCCCCCAGGGTTCAGTGTTGGGCCCAGTCCTGTTGAATATCTTTATTGATCTGGATAAAAGGATTGAGTGTTCCCTCAGTAGGAGTGTTGATCTGCTGTGGGGCAGGAAGGCTCTGCAGAAGGATCTGGACAGGCTGGATTGATGGACTGAGGCCAAAAGTATGAGATTCAACAAGGTCAAGTGCCAGGTCCTACACTTTGACCACAACAACCTCATGCAGCTACAGGCTGGAGATGGAGTGGCTGGAAAGTGGCCCATGAGAAAAGGACCTGAGCGTGCTGGTCCACAACAGCTGAACATGAACCAGCATATGTCCAGGTGGCCAAGAAGGCCAGTGACATCAGAAACAGCATGGCCAGCAGGGCCAGGGAAGTGATTCTTCCCCTGAACTCGGCACTGATAAGGCCACACCTTGAGTAATGTCTCTGGTTCTGGGCCCCTCAGTTCAGGAAGGTCATTGAGGTGCTGGAGCTGTCCAGAGAAGGGCAACGAAGCTGACCAGGAGGCTGGAGCACGAGTCTTATCAAGAGAAGCTGAGGGAGCTAGAGTTTAGCCTAGAGAAGATGAGGCTTAGGTGACCTTACTGCTCTCTACAACTAAGTGACAGGAGGTTGTAGCCAGGTGAGGGTCGGTCAGCCTCTTCTCCCTGGGAACCTCAAGCTCAAGCTGGACATGGGGGGAACATTTAGGTTGGACATTCGGGGGGATTTCTTTGCAGAAAGGGTGATTGGAATGGACTGCCCAGGGAGGTAGCTGTCACTAGAGTCATCATCACTGGAGTTTTTTAAGAAAAGACTGGATGTGGCACTCAGTGGTCTAGTTCACATGGTAGTGTTCAGTCATAGGTTGGACTTGATGATCTTAGAGGTCTTTTCCAATATAATTAATTCTGTAATTCTGTGATCATTGACTTTACAACCTGGGGGTGTGCTGTAGTGCCTTCTAATGAACATCTGGTTGAACTTCAGTCACTACCATGAACATAAAGGCTATTTGTATGTCTCCAGAGTAACTTAGTTCTATCCTCACTGTCATAATTTTCTTGATCTTTGTTTAGAGTAGCACAATAGAGGCACACAGAGAAATTCAGCCTTGTGTCCAAGTTATCCACACCATGTGGTCAATCAAATGCTAGAGGGGGCCAAGGGCCACTTAGAGATAGGGCTTGTTGCTCTTATTGAACGTGGCTGCTCCAGTAGTGTCTGATACCCAAGAGCCCCAGAACAGGTCTGGGTTGGATATGGGATTGGCATTCATTTTGGTGGTCTTGGACTCAAGCTCCATCTATGCAAGGAGTTGTTCCTAAGACCCTAGGGCAAATAATTCCTGCTCAAACCAAGTAACTAACTGCCTCTTTTTGCAGAACTCCTGATGACAAAACACTGTGCTTTAGCTCTCCCATACTCAGGTCTACAGTATAAATCTTACAGTTCCTCGTAACAGGATGGGTCTTTGTGTACTGAGTGGGAGGGAAAATCCTAGGAGGCAATCCGACAGTGGGAGAGGGCAGGAGGCTTGGAGTAATCCAGCTACAGATGTAACAGAAAATCTGGAGCTGCTGGTATCCAGCTAAGCCCCTGCAAGGGATAGAGACAGAGCTGCTGCTGAGAGATGGCTAGAGAGATCTAAGCTTTGATGCAACACTGCTGTGTGTTATCAGGGAATCCTACCTTTCTTGAGGGGTGGAGGTGCATGGAGAGGCAGAGGGATTGATTAGTTGAGTGCTGTCTTTGCCTTTAGCAGCATGTTTGCTAGCCTGCAGCATGTTTGTGTTCTGTACATGTGCCTCAGCTGAGAAGCTCTTTCTGAACTCTGCAAGCATCCAGGTACTGTGCTTGTTCCCTGTTCTTTATGCATAATTCAGGAGTTTGCACATTTGAACAGCAGTATCAGCCTTTTAGAGGGCATTGAGGAAAGATCTCTACCTTAACTGATACATTTTAGGGAGGAAAAGGGCTGGATGTATTTTCAAAGATCAGTCTTGGAACACAGTTGGAAAATGCTTTGGGAAAATTGTTAGGGAAGCTGAGGATACCACAACTTTGTGAGGTATAGACTGGTTCTGGAAATTTTGCATCTGCCTTCTCATGTCATAGAATCATAGAATGTTAAGGAATTGGAGTGGACCTTAAAGACCATGTAGTCCCAACCCCCTTACCATGGACAGGTTCATCTCCCACGAGACCAGATTGCTCAAGGCCTTATCCAGCCTAGCTTTGAACACTGCCAGGGGGCATCCAAACCTATTGGATCTCTTGCCTCAAGAAGGCTTTGCTGGAAAAGTAGTCCACTAAAAGGATGGGGCCTACTGTTGGAAAATTAGTAACAGAATTACTAATTAGAATTAGTAACAGAAAGAAAACCGTTCTCCTGATAGTAATAATTGAGTACATTGTGACTAATCAAACCCCCAAATACCCCTCAAATACTTACTAGACACTTCTTCGGTGGTTGTGCTTCAACAGAGGAGATCTGTGTTATAGGTCATACTGGCTATAGAAAGTAGAATCATTTAAGTTGGAAAAGACCTTTAAGATCATAGAATCCAACCATAAACCTCATAATGCCAAGCCCACCACTAAATCGTGCCACCAAATGCCACATCTACTCATTGTTTAATACCTCCAAGGATGGTAGCTCAGCCACTTCCCCTGGACAGGCTGTGTATCGGTTTCTTTGTGGCCAGGTTTTGGTAGCAGTGGCAGGGGCTGAGGGGGAGGCTTCTTTGAGAAGCTGATGGAAGTTTCCCCGTGTCCAGCAGAGCCAATGCCAGCCGGCTCCAGGCTGGGCCCACTGCTGACCAAGGCCAGGCCAATCAGCAGTTAAAGGAA
>VXBA01003079.1:843761-906866 GCA_013399895.1 Serilophus lunatus | reverse complement strand
GGACTCTTCTCCCCAAGCAGCGGCTGAGAACAGCAGCTGACCATAACAACCCCCTCCTCTGCCTCGCCTCTTCCCTGGACCGCTGCCAGAGAGAAGGTTGGATGTAAGAAGGAGGGAGTGGGGGGAAAAGGTGTCTCTTATTGTCTCTCACTCTTAGCTCTGATCTTGTCAGTAATAAACTTAACTATTATTCCCACATGGAGTCTTGTTTTGCCTGTGATGGTGATTAGCAAAGAATCTGTAATAGTCCTTATCTCAACTAATGAAACCTCTTGTTATATTCTCTCACCTCTGTAGCTGGGCAAGGGGGAGTGAGAGAGTGGCTGTAGTGAGCATCCAGTCCAGGTTAAGCTACTACAGCCTGTTCCATCCAGTCCAGGTTAAACTACTACAGCCTGTTCCAATGCTTGAAAACCCTTTCCATGAAGAAAATTTTCAAACTAAGATTGCCAGAGAAAGGCAGAGTAACATGGCAGAGGTCTCCCCTGACAACATGAAATCAACAGGATTTTTCTCTTCCTGGTTCATGTAGGCTTGCTACTTGTAGCTAGAGTCAGCTACTGCTCGTTTACAAAGTGTGGCTGTGAGCAAGAAGTAGCAGGAAGACAGCATAGCACAGGGGCTGCAATTGCCACAGGAGTCTGAGTGCAAGTGCCGCTTGATTGAATTATCAGAGATGCATGAGGCTTCAGTTTAGCTTAACATAGGCACCAAGGCTGAGAGATCATTGAGGAAAAATGGACCTGTTCTTTGATTTGCTATTCTAATGGCATATATCAGGCATACATAAAAGAGAGCCACCACACTTTTGTCTGTATTGCGTTGGAAGTGACACATTGCAAGAGGAGGAAAAGTTTTATTTAAAATAATAACAATAGTAGTAGTATAATAATATGTTTTATATATTTTATTATTGTTGTTTTTATTATTATTATATTATTATTACTATTATTATCATTATTATTTAAAATTGCATAATTGGAAATTGAAAAGAAAGACCAAAGCTAAGAAGCAGGGAGTGGAAGAAAGAGATAATTTACAGTATGGAAGCACAGGCATCTTAATTTCATTTTAATGAATCTCTGCTCAGTAAGGAAAGAGTAGCTCTTTGTGTACTAGGAGGGAAAAAACAGCCTTCTGCCACCACACTGAGATTTCCTTTGAACATGGTCTCTTTCGAAATTGAAGGACTGCACTGTGCTTCATATTTCACAGAATTAGAAAAGACCAAGCTATTTTCTGACTCCCTGCATCCTGCTTATGTAACTTGCAGATGACAGCTGTGCAACCTCTGGCTGAGCCCTGGAAAATTTTCTCATTGATGAGTCAGGTGCTTTGCAAATAGTGTGACGCAGAGGGCTTAGAGATGAGATTGACGTTAGGGCATTACCTGTGTGCCAGAGCCCAATTCAAAGTCTCTTTATGGAGGCTCTTCCTATTAGAAGCTTGCTAATGATCTTGGTCTTATCATTGCCTAGTGTCTCTATTCTACTGTATTGTGTTTCTGTTATGCTGTATTAATTATGTGCAAGTACAAAGATCCCCCTTGATTGCATTGAAGTAGAAGAAAACCACGCCCTGGCTGTCATCCAGAGACGTGGGTCAGCAAGGAAGAAGGAGAACAGCTACGCAAAAATGAGTCCTCGGCCTTTACATAAATTTTATCTATAAAAATTCTTTCAGGATGTAGGAAGAACATTTAATGCCACAGGGCTGCAAAAACGTGACTTCAGGGGGAAGTACAGGGTCCCCCTTTGCAGTCCCCATTCCAAAACTCCATGTGGTCACCATAACAGTGTTGGTTTGCAGGCTGTAGATCTGGTTGAAAGCTGAAGAACAGGAACAGAACACTGTAGGAGTAAAATTGAGAACTCTGAAAAGGGAAGGATTAGACCCAGGGATGAGGGGAGAAAACTGAAACAGATGCAAAACTGTTTCAGCTGCAAACCAGACGTCCATGTGGGTCAGCTGTCATCTCCAGCATCAGCAGATCCCAATTTCCACCTCTTTGGAAGTATGACTGAGAGGAGCCAGGAGGTCTGTACCACCAAGCAGGTTCAGTCACTGCAAAGTGTCAAGGCTGGGATAACTGTGAGATCCCCAAATACAGCCCATTCTATAGTAATCTTTGCAGCAAACCCCTCTGGCAGTCCAGCCAACTTTAGGGCTGTACTTAGCTCACTCATGCAAAAAGCCTGTTTGCCAGACTTCAGGCAGCATGGCTGGGGAGGTTTAGGTTTGGAGACAAAAAGGGATTTTGCCACAGGGATGACCTAGTGACTAATGATTTTCATTGTTCACATTCTTGCAGGAGAGAACCATCTATCCTCTGCAGTTTCTGCTGGCTTTTCTGCTGAAGGCTCTGAGAAAGCAAACATGAGATGTCACCCAAAAGTAGGGCTGTGTGAGCCCACTGAACTTAGTGAAGCTGTGCTCTCATGGATGGATGAACGTGACAGTGCAGAAGATCACAGCATCAGGAAGTCCCTTGATGACTTCTACAAAATGTATTGCAAAAAACAGCCAGAAAGAATGGATCCAACCTATGAGGCTGCATCTCGATGTCTGTCACAGAAGATTTCAGAGCTGACAAACCAGGATGGAACAAAATATGCATCCCGTTGCCTGCAAATGGCACAGCTGGTCTTGAACAGAGACGGGTGTAAGATCTTTCCAAACCATCCTCCTTCTGCTTGTTTTTCAAAGCCAGCTGAAGGAGAAGTCTTATTGGAAAACAGAAAAAGACCTGGATTCTCAGATGACGTCCTGCAATTCCTCTTCAAACGAACACAGGCAGCGCATAGCCCTGACATGTCACAGAAATGAGCAAGACCTTGGTTTGTTTCTGTCACTGGAGCTTTACTTTCACTTCAAAAACAAGGGACTTTCTTAGAATGACACTTTACTCTTAGCATCACCTTCAACACCAAATACTCTGTGGAGGGGTTCACCTGGAGCAGATGTTGCCACCTTGGTCTATGCAGGCCAGCCCCGCATAAGGGAATCTGTGGCCCCCATATAGCTGCTTGGGATGTATTGACTAATCAGGATGGATGATGCAGTGTCTGTTCCTGGGACATCAAACATGATAATTTATATCTACCAGGCTTTAAATTGACCTAAAAATCCCTACCTTAGCTGACTAGTGACCCAGCCCAAATTCAGTGCCTGTGTAGGCGTGGATGTCCAAGTGTTGTTGACTATAACAGACTGTTAGAATGAACTTAGCACAGTATGCCCCAGACCTAGAGAGGGAAACTTAACATTTTGTTCTGTACCTGACTGATCCTGTAACACGTATGCCACCATGGGAGTGCGTGTTAGCTTTGTATTTTTACCTACAGACATATGGTCCCATAGGTCATTATTGCAAAGCAGATGAGCTTTTCCAACAAAAAAAGTATGTATGCGCATGAGAAAGAGAAAATACATCTTCTGAGCATGTTCTGTGACAGCACTTCTGAGTTTAAATGGGAAGCTTCTTCAGGACTTCACAAAAATATCAGCTATTAAGTGTCTCACTCCTCAAATGGTTATGTCTAAAACAGTCTGTCAGAAGTTTAGACTTTTTACTAACAGATTCACCGATTTTAGACAGAAAGCTTATCCGAGACTTCACAAAATAGCAGAATAGAGAACAAGACCCTTCAAGGAGCCCACCTGTGTGTTATTTCGCTGCAATATCGCAGCACTGCAGTATCACAGGCTAACTCTGCTTAATTCACAAAATAACAAGATTATTAATACCATATCGTGACAATTTAGGAGGATTCAATATGTCTTTGATACCGTTTTAACTGCAAAGAATATATTGTGGCTATGTATAAGTGGCCTACTAACACGTTATACAGACAGGTACCAAGCAACTTAATAACAAAACCTTCTATACTAGACCAGGATAATTAAAAGTATTTTACTAGTAGAAAAAATATCCACACTTGAGCAAAATACCCAAAATCTTAAGATTTAAGAGGACCACATAGCAAAAAATAGTAATACAAACTAGACAGCAAGATCCACTTAACAAACAAAACTTAAGCAATACACTCAGAGCAAAACAAGTGTTAAGTAAAAAGAAAGTAATATTAGTTAATAATCAGCCACCCTGAGACTTAGTAGAAAAAATAACTTTAACTACGGACTGCGAAACACACTTAGCAAATATAGCATTAAACATAGAAAGGAAAGAGAGAAGGAAAAACCAAGTTGATTACCACTCACCTCGAGATATTCCACGTGGAGTGGAGGGAGAGAAGCCATTGTCCATTACCTCTGAATATGGATGGAATGTTTTCTTTCCAGTTTTCTCCAGGTTCAAATCTCTTTTATGTATTTTTTTTTCTCTTAGGAGCGTTTGAGTGGCAAGTCAGGCATTAAACAAACCTGTTGGGTTTGTTCTTTGGGACAAACACAGGAGACAGAGGCCCAAGGACTCTGATTTCATGCCTCCAGGGTATCTTAGAAAGAAAGACTGTGAGATATCTATCTCACACCATTCTTTCAGTTAATCCTTCTTCCGGGAAATATCTTCCCAAGTGCTGAGATCTTCCAGGGAAATTCAAGGCTTATCTCTCCTTTTGTATCTTTATATGTCACCCCACATACCAGCAGAGGAAAGCTTGAAACTCTTCAAATTTAAAGACTAATGTAGGCAGAGCAGACTGGATGCAGCTGAAAAATTTGGATTATGGATCATACCCACAAATCTTGGCTGGCATCTCACAGAGGACATGGTAAACTCTGTGCTGTGAAACATGCAGTCTTTTGAAAAGTTTGCACCCCTCACAGTCAGGAGTGCTTGCAGTTGTTTTGCGGAAACAAACTCCAGAACTCGTGAAAGTTATGAAGCAAGGGGGATAAATCCAAACCAAACTTGCGTACTTCCCTCTCCATTGCAGTGCCTTAAGTACATACAAAACTGTATTTCCCGAAATAGGCGGAGTAAATGCAGATGAGTTCCAGAAGCAGACCGCCCAGTCTCCGCCCAGTCTCCTCCCAGTCTCCGGCCCAAGTTTCACCCAGCCAGGTGTGTCTCTGATTTAATCAATGTGTGATACCCAGGCCCATCTTCACTGATGGGCAATCAAGGCTTATCTTCGGCAATTAGCAGGCTGATTTTCGTCATCTTGTTCTGTCTTCATAGTTTCCAAAGGTCTTTGTTCTCAACTCGCAGTGACCTGGAGGTATGACCACCAGTGGCTTCTTCGAGGTAAAAAGAGTCTTTTTTTGCATGTTAAGTAGCAAGACTGATGTGAAGCCTTCACAGAAATGTCCCGTGTCTATTTCTCCTCATCCTGTGCAATAATCTCTGGGAAACTGATTTTCTTTCTGAGGGGTGGAGTGCTTTCTACTCTCCTTGGCTTGCACTTGACTTCGATTTGACACTTCTATGGTTTCAGCACTTGTCAGAGAGCAAATCATCTTCTCAGAGGTCCTTTGCTGTTGGTTTCTCTTCATTCACTTTGTTTGCTTCCATGACCCATTCCATCATTTTATTTTTTCTCCGCTGCAATATAGAAGGCAAGAAATAACCTGTTTTCCTGAAGGCCAGGAACCAGGTGATGCTGGACTACTTTGTACCCAAACACGCTTCCTCCGCGGGCAGCTGGGCTGCTTTGGTTCAGCTTTCAAAAGCAGACATAGCTGTAAGCACTGAACATTTAGCTGCCAGGCAAAAATACGCACCTGAAGTTATAGCCTCCCCGTAATACCCCTGCCAGTTGATGCCTGTGCTGTGTGCACACTGACCAAGGTGTTTTTCAAGTTGTCCCTCTGTGCAGTAGGAAGCATTCCCTGGAGCTGTCTTTCCCTTGGTCTAGCCCAAGCACAACTTGCTGCTCAGCAGGACTGGCCGCATGATTCTAAGGCAGAGCTGTACAGCAGAGTGGTCCATGCACTCCCTGCACCTCACTCCTTTTTGCTTCCTGCCTGGTTGGTTCAAGAGCTGTAGGTGTGAATCTTCCCAGCTGTCCCTAAATAATACTGCTGTGGCAGAAGGAAAAGCAGACTCCTGACTCCTTTGCTTTCCTTCCCTTCCAGGAAATGTTGTTTCATTTGTGATCCTCGTGAGGGAAGAGGCTCTGATGGATTAAACTAGACAGTGTTCTAGATGGAGAACTCGCCCTAGATGGCTCTTGTCCCCAGCACTGGTGGTTCTTGCCTCCACAGTCAAAGCCAACTGCGGTCACGTCTTTTCATTGCCCCATGCGTTCCAGTAAGGTGTGGAGGCTGCTTTTCCAAAGGCATTTAGTGGCTTACACTGCAGAACAAACCAAGGGTTTTTTCCTTCTGCCTGTCCAAGGCTCAGAGCAGAGGTGTGGCTCTCTAAGCCTAGCTTAGGACAACACCTGAAAACCTACACTGCTTTTCAGGGCTGTGGATGTACAAGATCCCGCAAGATCTTCAAGTGAAATGTTGTAAGTGAAGTAAAAGATGGGGAATAACATCAGACCCATAGGGTATGACAAGCAAGGCCGAAATTGATCCATCATTGCCAAGTAGAAGGAACACAGGACATGGTGAGGACTTGACAGCCATGGCCCAGGCTGCACAACCCAGATCCAAATCCCACCCAAGGTCTATTAGAGATGTGTGCTCTTTGGATTGGGTACTTTCCATCTGAGCTGGACCAGTATTCTTGTGTCTCAGAGGGGTGAGTCATATTGCTGCAGGCACAAAGCTCTCTGCCCATGCACACCAGCTGCCAGAGTTGCCTCATCTTCGGATTAGGTCTGGCAGGTTGTAAGTGCTGCCTCTATTCCCAGAATGAACCTTACATAATTGCCTGATCCAAACTCTTTTGTCGCCCTTGATGAATCCTTCTGCTATTAAGTCATTCCCCACTTTCCCTGGCTCAGAGCTTCTCCTGAGTGTTTGGTATCAATGGCCTCTCTGATGCTTACTTAATTCGACAGAACTTTTATTTTCCCCTCCCACACAGCTGCTAGTGGGAGGTACTGATTCATGCCAATGACCTACCCAGTCCTGGAGCCCAAAGGCAGCCAGGGAGAGAGTTGAGCTGCTGTGATAGGCAGGGGCTGAGAAGGTCCTCAGCAGGTATGAATGGAGACAGGGCCATTTACAGCAGTGGAGGATTTTCCCCCAGGAATTTAAGGTGTTTTGGTATGCCTGGGTATATCAGAACATGTGGTTGTTAAAATGTGTATACAGCAGGCAGTATATATCCTATATAAATGTGTCTATTTCATTATTATGAGCACTGGTGATTTCATGTGGGGTATATGTTTTCCCACAACACAGAAGTTCATTTTAAAAATACCCTATTCAGTAGGCTTTCCCTAATGACTATTTCCCACACACATCTATTAGGCAACAACATATGCCAGCATTTCTTCCTTAAAAGTAAAATCTGCCATATAGCACACAGAGTATGAAATAATAAAATGTGAGTAAAACAGTATCTGGAGGTAAGCAAAGCCAGAAAACTCATGGCTGAAAGATCAAACCTTTATTTAAATTGCCTTTGCAATGGCCTATTTGTTTGCAAGTGCTGGGAATTGAGAGGGAAAGTTTTACAAAGAAAAAACATCAGTCATGGAAAATTTCACCCACAGATCTGAACAAACTTTCACTCACAGTAGAAGGTAGGCTCTTGTAATGGGAAATGTCAGTCAGCCTTAGGGCAGGTGACAGTATCCAGCATTATCTGCATTTCTGGGTAAAATGCAGTATGGGGACCAGGAATGCTGCTAAGTGGGTGCTAAAATCAGCATCTCATGGCCAGAGAAGCATCATGATTCTGTGATTAAAGATACTGAGGTGGGGATGCTATGCCCTGCAACTCATTTTCAGTGTGACTTTCACTAATTGGTTTGTTCTAAGTTGCCAACACCTTATTTTCAGTATCTGAGAGCTTCAGATAAGGAGTGAGAGGGCAGGGTATTTACACATCCATCTTTGTCTAACTCCCCTCAAAAGGCTGCTATTAGGGTTTGAAATAATAATAGAGGGTTTGCATCTGTGGTCCAGGCCCCATTTTTTAACAAGCAACTCAGCATGTGTTCCATGAGGCCAACTTGTTTTTACATCTTTGTCTCCTCATTCTCCCTGGATCAGGCTAGTCCCTGAGAAAGCATCACTGTTCTGGGCATGGGCTGGGGACTAAGAGATTGAGGACACAGTCAAAGGTGGCCATGAGATAACTGCTTATGTATTCATAAAACACTTCTTCCTTCCACAGAATGGCTGGATATATAGGGGAGTTGCTTTGGTTTGTATTTTTGGGTGGTTTATTTTTGTGACCTGAGTTCTTGCTTTCATGAGGAAAGGTTGATCTTAGGTTTTAGACGTGTTGATAAAGTAAAAAGAGGCACCCACAATTTGAATACCACATGCATTGATGTATGTGTAGACAAGTCCCTTGTCTGTGTCTCTATCTCTGCAAATGTAAATCCTGGTTATCCGATGGTCAAGAATAAACTTGTTGTGCATGCATCGATGAGAAAAATATCTTCCGGGGTGAGGAGACACAGACTGCTATTTTGAAGCCTGAGGGAATCTTTCTAAAGGCAGCAGTGAGTTAGGCTCAAAATGCAGTGTTGTGCTGGACAAGGGTCAGACTGATTTCTGTGCCACTTCCTCCTGTTCCCACTACCATCAGATGGTAGTGCTTGATGAGAGGAGATGGCGTCAGCAGCCAGCCTGCCACGAGGAGAAAGGGCAGACAATTGTTCAGTGATTGAATGGAGCAGGCAGCCTTGACAGCCCTGGTCCCAGATTGTCCTCAGAGCCTCTCAGCTTGAGTGGGACAGTCATCCATATACACTGCTTGGCCAACCCTGGGTGCTCCTAACCTTGAAAGGAGGTGTCCTTTTAAATTTGTTTCCCATATAATTTTTCCACACTTTGCCCATTTGAGCCTAAATTTCCCCCCTGAGGCAGCCACCCAACATAGGTCTGCCTGGAGGAGGAGGCATGTGGAAACTGTTTCTTCCCAAACCTAGGACATGACATGTTGCAGGCTCACTATGCCTCAAGTGAGAGTTGGCAAAGTCACCCACTGTGGCTCTCTCTTTCTTCATATCCAGGGTAGCAGAGTATCTTTCAAGGTCTCTTTTTCTGCTTTTTGTGTTTGCATCACCTTTCCACTCTCAGGGTTATTAGATTTAAATTGATGGAGTATCTTCCAGATAGTTTCATTTCTCAAGACTGCCTTTAGGATTAAGCCTCTTAAGCCTTTTTTATATGCACACAGCATTTCCCACAAAGAGCCTAAAAGTTTTAAAATCAGGATATGTGAAAGAAAAGAACGATATTCTAAGGGGGAACGATCCTAGCAAAATCTCCTTGCATTTTGGAGGTTTCGTTCTGTTTTTCCTAGGGTCTTTTTGCAGCTGGTTTACTGTTCTTAGTGCCAGTGGCAATTATAAAAGAGGTGATGGAAAATTTCTTTGGTGATTCCTTTTGCTGTGTGAGTACTGCTGTCATGAAATACATCTCTCAACACTGTTTACAGTCTGGAATTATGTGCAAGGACATAATTGAATTTCTTTTTTTTCAGTACATATGTTGTTCAGTAATAAAAATTTTACTTTGAAATCATTAGTGTGTTACAGAAATCTGTATGTTTTTATCTTACAAAATGGAAATTTGCCTCTGAAATTTCCATTACGCTATCAACCACAGGACAATATTGTTCTACAAAACAGAAAACTTGCTGAGAGTCAAAGTGCAATAAATATTTAAAAAAATTAATTACTAAGTAAGCAAGACTAGTGGCCCAGTCTTTAAATATTAAATGGAATATATATTGACAAAATACAGGCAGAAACACTGAATGGGGCAATTTAATTGCCTAAATGAAATTATTTGCAGTGCAAAGGCAACTGTTAAAGCAATTTTTGCTTAATGACAAGCAGTACTCAAAATACAAGGGTGTAAGTCAGCATTTTGCTTGCTGAAAGAAATTCTGTCCAGTTTTACATTCTGCTGCACATGCCGCACACTTCACCAGTGAGGGCACCAGTGTGGTTAATTGCATAGTTTAAGAAAAATGCAGCAAAGGTTGGGCAGGGTTTGCTTTTGAAGTGTTTTTCTGGGGGGAGGACCTCAGTGTGCAGCTCAGCTGTGCCCAGCTGGAGGGTGAGGTGCTCCAGTGCTCTCAGGCTGCTCTCTGGGCATCAGCTGCCTGGCAACCCCAGTTGTGCAGTGATGCCAAGCATCCAAAAGCCAGAGAGACATGTTGGCAGCCCTTGGGGACTATTCATGGTCCAGAACTGGACTCTAGTGAGGAGGGCATTGGGGTGCCCTTACTTTCCTTCCCCCCTTCTGGAGGAGGAGGAGGCATCTGGGGCTGTGGAGGTTGTTTCTATTGTCAACAAGGCAATTTCTTTACAGCTGAGACTAGGAGAATATTTAGTTATAGCTAAATTTATAAAGCCATGAGTAATCATGTAAAGATTTCTTGAGCCTGTGTGTGAGCAGCATGTGTGAAGATGTTTATGTAGAAAACCTGGGGTGTCAGGAAAATGGTTGTGTTTATATTTGGTCTTCCCTTTCTCTCGCCTTTTTTTGGGGTTTGATTTTGGAGTTCTTTCATCCTAGTAGTACCTTTACAGCTTCTGTAGCCTGTGAATGTATCCAGAGGCCTTGAAGATTTATATCAGCTTGCACAGAGCTTTTTCCAGTAGATGATAGCAGATTCTGTGCTTGTATTTTTCATATCCCTTAACAGTTATGACGTGTTGTAGGCATATTTTAAACATCTTTTCAGTTTAGCCATATAATATTTGATCTTATTCTGTGGCATAGATATATCACTGAAGAACTGGAGCTAGAAGGATCCTGCATGGAAGAGAAGGGAATACAAATGAGCATAATCTGCTTTTATTTTTTAAAGAAGACCAAGAAACAATTGAAGAAGAGTCAAACTGAACTTTTAAGACCCTCCTGGTTCTGAAGCAGAAATACCCTGTCAATTGTTTAGATTTCCCTTGAAGAAGGTCTTTGACACTGAAGTCAAAGTTCTGCTGGGAGCAGCCTCTTGGAGAGGCTTTGGCTGGAGGCATGCAAAGATTTGGGGTTGTATATGGGCATATGGACCCCCGGAAGACTGTCCCTTCTGCTTTGTTGGGCTCCTTTTTGGATGCAGTATGGATGAGATTCAGCTGAGTACTGGCCTGTTCCCTTTCCAGTGGATGTGTCTTATGGATTTTAATTCCTCTGAAGTCTGTTACCATATGAACCTGATCCTGCCTCACTGTAGAGCTACTAAGGTGGTAACTCAGTTCTTGAGATATGGTTTAACTCTATGTTGCACCAGGTTGAAGCCACTGTAACAGCTGGTATTAGTGAGCTGTGAATAAATATATGTGCAGGGTATAATGGCAGCTAAGCTTGAGCTCTGCAGCTCAGTTATCTGTCATGTTGCAACTAGCTTTGCATGTGGTAAGATGTCTGAAAGGATTTTTGTTGCTAATAATGAAACTGGATAGATGGTGTCCCTTAGGTGCTGGCTTTTCTGATTCAGTTGTTTTCCTCCAGATCCATCCTCTTAGCACCTTCTGAAAGAAATATGAGTTTGTTCATGACATGGGCTGCAGTATTTTAATTCCATGAGAACTAACTGGCACCAAAGAATGAAGACAATCCCACTAGCACCTCTAATTAGAACAGCAATTTCTCATACTCCCTAAGCTGTCTCCTTTCAATTTAGGAGCTCAGACAGAGAAATTTGCTTGTTATGCTTTGAAGTTCTAGTTTCTAGCCTGAGCCAATGTGTGTTTTTTTAAGGGATTGTATTTGAGAGAATCCAGCAGGATAAATACTCTTTATTCATACAGCAATAGATTGTCACAACATTATGAAGCATGTATATCACTGCAATCAAAGTACTGACAGATCTGAGAAGGGAGGTTGGGGTGTGCCACTCACAACCAATCAAGTGAACTATTCCACTGTCTGCAGTCACATCTCTCTCTTACTCTGAGTGTAACTCATTCCAGGTGATCTGGCTGTAAAAGTCCATGCGAAGCAACACTGTTTTGAAAATAAAGGCTGACTTAACTGCGGGTAGGATGCTTAGATGCTCTAGTTTTCCAGTGCTGGTCTGCATGATTCTGTTTTGAAATCCCACCATGAAGATGGAATTAGACATGCTCCATCCAGTTCTGTCCCTGGACCTGTCACAGACCTCCTGCAAAACTTGCAAATCTTTGTAATTTCCATTCTGATAAAATCTGAAGGCATGGACAGGCGTTCCCATGTAGACCCTGATGGAACTGATGGCAAAACATGCCCTGGCAGTGCTTTAACATCTTCACTTGCCAATGACAAATACTGGTCTTCTTGATTTTTCAGGATCAGCCCATGCAATGCTGAGACGAGGGAGCATTTCAGAGAAATCCCACAAGTCGAATATATATATAAACTAACTGGCACAGAGAAAACAGCTGTGAAGTTGCAGTGATTCATGCTGCAGTGCAAGGGATTGATTCGAAGCCATGTGAGGCAGGGGTGTGGGAATGCTTCATCTCAGCTCTCTGCTCTGCAGCAAGAAGACTTGAGTAGTGGTGGTTGTGCTGACTATCAACAGGTCTTGTGCAATACAGGTGCTTAGTATGAGTACTTCACAGAAACTAAAATAGCTGGCTATTTTTATTCAGCATCTTTGTATCACTTGCCTCTTTTGGTTGTCAAGTCCAAGATAAGTGTAGCCAAGCAGGATAATCACAGAGTGCTATTTATATGCCTGGAGAAGCAGAGAACACGTAAAAGGCAAATATTTTGCTTAAAATTCTTTCTCACAAGCAGCAGAGGAGGCTGAGGCTGGCTGAATCCTTACATACAGAGGAGGACATGGGGACCGTGGAGCTGGAGATATTTGTCACAGTCTTCAATCAGGCTCTTGACTTCCCAAAGCCAAGGCTGGTGATTTCCAAAGAAGCATCTGCCCACGGAGATAGGGCTTGCCCAGGCAGTACAGGAACAGCATGCAGGAAGAGGAGGTTGAGAGATGATGTTGCAGATGATTTTGCTTTCTGTTGTGGCCAGGTAACTAGGTTCTGTTATTCTGCAGAAATAGTAATCTGAATGCTGAGTGAACAAGATACCTGTTTTGACCTAGTTTTAAAGGATGCCTTCTGAAACAGGCTTCAAATGGAGCTGAACCTCCTGCTTTCTTTAGGTACCACTGAAGCTGT
The DNA here is from genome assembly GCA_013399895.1 of Serilophus lunatus. Lineage (NCBI taxonomy): Eukaryota > Metazoa > Chordata > Aves > Passeriformes > Eurylaimidae > Serilophus > Serilophus lunatus. The sequence continues at coordinate 893,706 of VXBA01003079.1, read as the reverse complement.
ATGTGAGTTTAACTGGATTATTGTCCTTGTGTACTGTTTTATATGTTTAAAAGCTGTATGGTTATAGCAGCCTGGCATTGTTAATACACAATAGTCAGTATATGGAATGACAGTAGAGGTAATTGCCATTTTATGTATAGATCCATTGTGCTCCATGAACACTGGCAATTAGAGAGGCATCTGCTTAGCACGAACAAAAAAGAAAACTAAAAAATACACATAATTTGGAGAAGGCCCTCTAAGAGTTAAGGAAAGAAAAACCAAAATGGGTTCAGGTTTGTGTCTGGCTCTGAAGAGAGCTGAGCAGGGCATTCAGACTTGCTTTATGGACAATTCATCACAACTTGTTATTTAAACGTTTTAGTCTGCTAAGCAGTAATTAGGACAGTGAAGGCTGTTAAAGAAAATTGTATAAAACTTGATCTCTGTAGGTTTCCTCTGGCTTCCTGGAGCATCATCACAGTAAACAAGAGATTTGCCTGCGGAGATGGAGGCTAAGAGCACTGATTTCCCCAGTAAAATTCTTGAGGAACACTGCATGTCATTCACTGACCAGATGACATAAATAAGAGGATTGCTTTCCAGTCGTTCTCTGGTTCTGGGCTTGGTGTGTGGGGGCTTGTGGGGAGGCAGTGAGAGGAGGGGGCAGTGATTTGAGGGAAAGGGATAAAAACCTTGCAGGAAGAAAAGACTGCTGCAGCATCTGAAGAGGTTTTGATCAGAAATGGATGTGGAAACGCAGTGGTGATTTCTTGTGAGAGCTGTTTAAGAGGGATGGGTTGGTAACTGCACCTCCTCTCTGTAGGGAGAGGCTCGGCATCGTCTGACGGTGGTAAAAACCTAAAGATGATAGAGGCAGGGAAGCCCCGCTTTTCCCCTTTTATGAGGATTGGCGTGGAGGGAGGGTGTAAAGGGGTCTTGGAAGTATTAGGTGGAAGGCAGGAAGAACGGATGTGGGAGCTGCCAAGGAAGAGAGGAGCCACGGAGGCCGGGATGGAGGGGAGGGGGTGGTGGCGGCGGCACCGCCCCCGGGGGCTCGCAGTGACGCAACTCCTGGAGAGGCCCCCCGCCCATCTTCTCCGCCCTCACTCCCCTTTTTAAATAGCGCCGAGCTGCCGAGCCGAGCCGAGCATGGGGTCGCCGGTGCTGCTCGCCCTCCTGGGGGCCGCCGCCCTAGCAGGTGAGCGGGATCAGGGCGGTCCGGCTGAGGGAGAGGCGAGGGAACAGCCCCACGGGGATGCGGTGCAGAGGCGAACGAGTGTCGCTGTCCGCGGGTGCGGGACATCGCCCACGGTGCGCCCTGCGGCACCCCGAGGCGCGGAGGAGGGTGCGGCGGGGCCGGGGCAGGAGGATGGAGGTGCGCGGGGGCTCCCCGGCTGCTCGTCTTTTATTTTTATCCCAGCACAGCATCTTTCCACAAAAACTGCTCGGTGTCATTTTGTTACAAAGGTGTCTCGAGATCTTTGCCAGCCAGTGCTTAATACTGGGAAATGATGGTAAAGTAGGTCTGCAGATTTAACTAATAGGATTTTCTTTTTTGCATGCGGCATTAAGTATTAAACACTCCCTCCCATGAAATGAACATTAAATGCAATAGAACGAGGGGTGGCTTGGCTTTATAGTGTTTTATGCATACTATATCATTGCTTGAAAGAGTTGGTGTCATTCTGGTTTGAGTAATTTGGTCTTAAGTGTCTCAGAAATCTCCACACAGAAATGCTTCTGAGACTTGTACAGAGACTACAAAGAAGTTTACTACCTGAAGTGCCTTTACTGGAATCAGAGGGAGGGTGGAATATTGGGGGAGAGACTCCAACAAAGACAAGCTCACCAGACTTATTCCGCAGACTCTTACGGAGATTTATTACCAAAGATGTTTTCTTGTTTATGCCATTAAAAGACCAGGTACTTCTTTACATCCTTTGTGGCTGTCTTGCTTTCAAATACTGAATCAGTGAAACGTTAACTTCAAGGACTTTCTAGTACTCCTGTGAATCAACATGCCAGAGTTTAGTGATCTTTCCTTGGAAGTCATTGCTGACGTTTGGATGAGGAATGACACTGCACTGAGTCATCAGCGTTAATGAAACAATGCCATATGGACATTTCATCAAGGACTTAACGGAAGATGTCTTGGAGGTGCAATAAAAAACATGTGACTTTGCCCTGAATTTCTCATCATTTTTCAGTATATTCATCAACTCTCAGCACTTAAGCAAAACCAAATAACCTGATCAAAACTGCCTGGGCAGAATTGGTTTAGGAGGGTAAAGCAAACCGAGAGGGCTTTGCTTTACTTTTTGAGTCTGTGGTCTGTTTTTCCTGTGTGGATAGGGGAAAGGTTTCCCTATTGGCATGCGCTCTGGCTTTGTTTCTCTTGTAAAACTGTGCAGTTGTACCATCTGCTGTGTCCTTGCAAGCTCAGTGGATGGGTGCCCTGCTGGCTGACTCGTGTCAGTGTCATGGCTTCACCGTTTCTGACCACATGTGAAGAGGAAGGCAGATGTGTTGGCCAGCCATCAGCTAGCAGATGGCCCCAAGGGAGTTCTTGCCAGCTGGCAAGAGTTAGCACTGCCAGCACCGGTGTAAAGTGGAGCATGCTGGCTCCCCACTGGTTTCCTGTCTTAGCTCTGGCAGAGCAGCTGCCTCAGTGTATCATTTCAGGCTCAGGGATGGATTGGATACTTAGCCTTTTTCTCCAAGTAGGTTAATGTGATATATATCCAATACCATTTGTTTTTTCTGATATTGTTATGATAGCCTGATGCTTCCCCTTTGTGCATGTCAGCTTTCATTGTTACCCAGCCACTTGCTGAGACATGAGCTTTCGAATGACCTGGCAAAGGCAATAAATACAACCTGACTTTCTATTCCTACACCCCTGACAGTGCTTGAGAGGTAGCATGAAGTTTACTCTAGTAGCAAAAGACGCTCTGAAATTTGTCTGTTCCATGCTTTATCACATCACCTGGGTGTAACTCACAGATGTGCTGTGTCTGCGCCACTAAAAGGACAAAATCCAGTGTTTGTCCTTGTGTGCCATCATTTCTCATGGCTGGAGGACCAGAGGAGTCTACCCAGGAAGAGGCAATGAAATGGATCATCCCCCCTACTTCCATATAAGTGGTGACTGTGAGTAGTTCATGCCATAAGAACAACATCTCAAAAACCTGTAGGACCAAGAGAGTGTCCTTTTACTGGATAACACTTCTTTTAGTAGAAGGGGCTTTGCTGCCAGTTGCCTGCCCCCATGTGTATGTACATCCTAATTCTCTGTGCTCAGATGGATTGTGCAGGCAAGTTAGATCGCAACAGTGTTAGCACTGTGCTGCGTGATAGTTATTTGCATACTGGGTTAATAAAGGAACCTAAAGCCTAGCTCAGTCAACACTAAATGCTAAAGATGGGGGAGAGGTTTGGCTCTGAGCACCAGCTCCCCCCCTACACCAGCTGGCATTTTGGGGAAATGATGTGCTATACTTGTGTGGGTTCCCTTCTCTAAGCGCAGTTGTATACGCAGAGAAGGGATGGGGACTGGAGAAGCACACTCCTACATGTGTTTGGAGGAGCAAAAATAGAGGACAATAGAAATATCAAGAGTTATTACTGTATTATGGTCAGCTATTACACACTGAGTCAGTGCTCTAGGGGCTGTCTGCTTCCTCTGCAAACACAGAAAATAAAGGTTTTGTGGCTTTGAATAGTATAAGGCTGCATGTTCCCGGTGTGCATTGCAGGAAACTTCCTTGGGGCAGTGTTAGTTCTCCTGATGCTGTAAGGTAAACTGACCTCCTTTGTGTACATAATGTACTTTGAATTCATCTGTTACAGACGATCTCTCGCTGTCCCAAACAACAATAGTCGTATTTAAGACTATCCTGACTTGTGTTAGAACTTGAGAACTGCACCCCAAACTGTATGTTTGTGTACTATGATTCTATACCATTGTGGGAAGTCTGAACCCATGGTAGAACAGGCCTTGTTTCCGCATCTGCGGCTGGCAGATGTGTTTAACTTCACTTCTGGAAATCTCAAAGTGGATTAAAATGGACACAGTTAATTAATAATACACAGCAGCCGAGCTCATTAATCAGCTGGAAGCATTACAGCCATGATGGCAAATGAATACTGAATAGAGGTTTTGTTTGCAATAGCTTCTTTCCAAAAGCAAATACCTTGTACCCGGTGCAATAGAACTGGTGCAAGGAGGTATTAGTTACCCCACGTGTCCAGAGAGGGAGAAAGATAGGTTGTACTGCTTCCTTCTGGAGTAATTTTCTGCTGGGATTTGTTTTTTTTTCTGCTAACTTCATCAAGTGATAATGGACCATTCAGTGAATGGAAATTTTCCTTCTCCTTTATGGCTCTCTGCTTCCCTCCAGGAACCACCTCCTATCCAAGCAAGACGGGAATTCCCCATAGGATTGGGACAGTAGCTGTTTTAAAGTCTTGAAGAATGGTCCCCTATTGGCAAGGGTGCACTTAAGAGCCCCTTTCAGAAGCCAGATGTTTTTAGGATGCAAACAGGTCTTACTTGTCTCATTTTTTTGGTTTTGCATTTTTACTACCAAGCTAATGCAAGTACATAAAGACCTGATTTGAAGTAAAGTTCCATTTTGGAATTCAAGCATCTTTATTTGGTGTTTGAATTTTTTGTAGTGCTTTGGGGAGTTTTCTTTTATCATGCCTCTTCTCTTGTGCTATGCTGTAACTCTGTACTGGTTTTCTGTCCAAATAAGGAAAGATTTCATGTAGAATGTATCTGGTTTACTGACTGGCCAACCCAAAACCCAAACCATCTCATCAGACCAATTTGAGAGGACTCCTGTCAGTGATGCCTGTTGCCAGCATTAATGAGTCTGTAATAATTTGTTTATCTTTTAGGTGTCAGCGCAGTTCCAGTGGAAATAGATCATACTGAAGAAATGGTGAGTAGCTGTATGTCAAAGCAAACTTCAGAAAATATCAATGATGTCTTCTCCATGTTTTGTCTCTAAATTTTCAGGGTAATGCTCTTTTTCCTAAGGGTAAGCTCTTAAATCATTGCTGTTGTAGAACTCAAAGTCCCTTTAGCTGTCAGAAGATACTTTTGTACACTCCAATGCATGTGATGCTACTTCTGAAACTCTGCATTGTACAGCTGCCTGAAAAATGATCTGAAATATTGATAGTACATGTTATTTTACTGTAAAAAGTGAGATGCGACTTTGAGAAAAGATGAAATAGCTACAGTTATGAACTATGTAATAGACTCGGTAATGTAGTGTTCTTGTCTTCTGCTTTGGAAAGAGATTCTTAACCTGTGTGAACATGCCATCAACTCAGACCCTCTTCACTGGTTGTTAGTGTGGAGTAGTAAACACGGGTTAATAGCTAAACGTCATTAAAAGACAAACGGCTCTACAAATGTTTGTCAGCCAGCCCAGTCAGCCACCCAGATTTTCAACTTGAGGCTCTTGTACCCCCAGCATTCACTCACAACCAACAACTTCAACACTTGAAAATCATTTTATACAGAAGAGCTACTTTGGTAGCGCTTAGAATTAGAGGAGTGTGTTGTGACTTTGTCAAATCAATCTAGTTCCTCTGCTTCTAGAAGACTGTCCAATTGAATGTTAAGTGCTAGAAACCAGGCAGGGCTTACAACACAAAAAGACATGGAGCAAGTAACTTATGGAGGATGCAAAGGTTTTTCTGGCTTATTTGAAATCTAAACTACCTTTGCAGCATCCTCACTTGGACAGATTCTAAAGGATGATCCTCATCCTTTGAATGTGTGTTGTGTTGGGGTTTTTTTTGGTAGGGTGCTGTTACCTCATGTTGTCCGACTCTCCTTTGTACTGAATAGGGTATTTAGTATTTAAAAAGGTACAAAAGGAACCTGTTACCTATGCAAAAAAGAGGAGATAAAAAGAGCTTATGACGATTCTCTTCTTACTGACACATGAGGAACAAAGCAGCTGATGCCCAAATGCACAAGTAATTGTGTTAGAGCTGGGGTTTACTCAAAAAGTCATTAATAATAGCCTGAACTCTAATCCTAAACTAATTTTTCTACCAACTGAGTTAGAAGTAAGAGTTCCATTTTGCCATGAGAATTTTTTCTCCTGTTTTGTTTCTTCTAGGTAACCCAGTGCATAGTGGAAGTTCTGTCCAACGCTCTGTCTAAACCAAATGCACCACCAATTAATCCTGAATGCAAAGAAATCCTGAAGACGAGTAAGTGCAGTATTATCCAAACTTCTGAAAGGAATTTGGGTGGTTTCTCTTTTGTGTTGGAGCAGATGAACTGTTATTTCAGCCCGTGTGAAACTGGTGCCTCCAAATTTCAGTGTCGAAATTCTGATTTCCTTCTGTTTATTCTGTCTCGCTCAAAGAACAGCCTGACCTGGTAATTGTCAGGGATTCTTGGCTAACACTTGTGGCTCTCTACTTAAACTACCTGGAGAATCTGAGAGAACTTGACAGACTCTTTAGGTAGTCCGAAGTCAACAAATGTGACCGCATTTGCACCACATGCTGAATGCATTCCAGAGAGTAGGAACTATCTTCAAATCAAATCAACACTTAAATCAACAAGGCAGCTGAATCCACACCCAACTCAGGAGAAGAAAGTCTTTCACTCAGCCCAGAAACAATTAAATTTGTGGTACTGAATCTGGAGGTCTGGAGACATGTGCTGAAAGCTCCCCGTAGAAGTGCTCATTGTGGATAAGCTCATTCCTACAAATGAACTGCCTTGTGAGGTATAAGCCTGTTTCATACTTATTACTGTCTGTAGTGAAGTGTGGTCAAGTCCTGACACTGCCAAACTGCAGAATGCACATCTTTCTTTTCTGTCCAGTTATATTTATTCGATTACAGAACAATCAAAAGTCTCTTGAACTTACCTGTTACCAAGAAGCAACACTGAAATCCATCTGTCTCCTTGTAGTGGGCACAATGCATGGCCCTCATACAGTCATCAGAAGAGGGGAAAAGTTTGGACTTTTGGAATACATGTATTTTTACCTTACTCAGCCCCAGATTCCTAGGTATCAAGCTTTGTTTATGACACTATTAATATCAGAAAAAAAAATCCTGTATATTTATCATGTTTTGGGAAATAAAAAATTGCTGGAAAGGTAAGAAATGTGTTTTTGCCATTAGACAGATCTAGACATATCAGATGATAAGCTTTTCAGAAATAATGAGCTATTTTTAAATCTGTGCAGCTATTGTCTGAAAATTTTGAGGTTTTATGATCTGTTTCTGATGTTACTCAGACTCAAGGAAAGCAGAAATATCTTCACAGAAATACTTTGTTACTATTGTGGTCAGAGTCAGATTTTCATTTAGCATTTGGGAGATAGTGGAAGGAATGTGATTTGATTAAACATAACTATTGCAAAGCAACAGATTTCTTTAATATTTTTCCAGTCAATTTTGCTAAAATAACCCAATAGATACTGAAATAGATGGTTGTCTATTTTTGTCTTTTTTATGTGATGGGTAAGGCCTGACATTCAAAGAGTTGAACATAACTCCAGATCCCATTGATTTTTTTTTTTTGATTTTTTTTTTAAAGGGAATGAGACCTAATTTAATTCAATACTAAAAATGTGATTGCAAACAAAGAAAAAAACTAAAAAGGAAAAATTATTGTGGAAATTCTAGGGGAATTTTAAAAATGCCTATTTAAATGAAAGTTAGTTAATCTTTTTTCAGGCACACATACAAAATATTAGCAAATCTCTCTAATTTTAAAAGCAGAATTAAAAAATCAGTGCTGTCCAACTCTTGATACTTGAGAAGTCAGTTATCTATTTGCACTGAAATAACACTTCAGGGAAGAGCTGGCTTACTCCATTATGCTGCTCTTGTTATTACAGGTGGTAGAAATGACAGAGAGAGAAGTGAAAACAAGCAACTTGAAGTGAGGCATTCCCAAGACCCAGCAGAGGCTGAAAAACATCATATTGACAGCATGGAGAAAGAACAAAGTCAGGCAGGAGAGAAATCTAAAAAGTACATGACAGGAGGTGACAAGAAGAAACCTGCTCATGAGGAAGGTCAAAGCACGGAAGAAGAGGCTGGACACCACACGCCTGTTCAAGATGAGAGACTTCACACAGAACAACACTACGAGGAAATTGGAAGAGAGAAGAATTATCACAGTGAGGAAGAAAGCAAAGAGAGCAAGTGTTGTAATGAAGATGTAGAACATGCTGTTCTCAACAAGAAGTCTCACTCTGGAGGCACAAGCACAGATGAGTTCCACAATGGGAATGACCAGCACCCCGTGGGCCACTGGCACTTGGAGGAGGGAATGCAGAATCATTACAAACAAGTTCATGAAGGTGAGGAGGGAGAGGCAGAGGAAGGAAGAAGTGAAAATTACCACCAAGAGTCTAAGGAACGTCTTTTCTCCCATCAGCAAGGGCATGAAGAATCTGATGAGAGTGAAGAAACAGAGGAGGAAAAGCAACCCTACAAACCCAAACGTTACCATGGGAAGCATAGAGTGGGTGACTCTTATGAAGAGAAGAGGGGCCATGGTGGTGAGAATGAGGAACTAGCTGAGGAATCAGATACAGAGGAGGCCCATCTCTGGGACCAATGGAACCACCATCAGAAACACCGTGAAGAGTCTGAGCAGCACCGTGAGGAGAAGAGTGGTTATCAAGGGGGGCGTGGGTCTGAAGAGGTGAAGAAGAGGCCTTCAGACCAGGGAAGTGATAAGTATAGAGACAGGTGGCAGCAGAGTGAAGACAGCAGTGATGAAAACAAGAGGTATCACCACAGTGAAGAGAGTAACGAAAAATGGCATGAGGAAAGGAGACCTCATGATGGGTCATATGAGACAAGGAGGCACCATTCTGAGGGAAGGACTTACCTTGCAGATGAAAATGATGAAGAGCTGGACAGGTATCTCAGTGGTGACAGCAAGGAGAAGCAGCATCGTGCTGGAGGGAGGTACCACTTATGGGACAATGATGTGAAAGGGTCACAGAAAGCATCTGCTCGGGAGCGCAAAGGGCAGGCCAGGAGGCACTACAGCACTGAGGGCAGTGTGGACCAGCAGCGCTATGCCGGCAGCACTGAGGAGGAGGAGGTAGAAAAGAAGCATCACAGCAGTGATCAGGTGGAAAATGAAGAAGAGGAAAGATATGCAGAGAGGGAAGAGTACAGAAGCAATCTCCCTGCAGACAATGAGAAGAGAACCACAGCATCCTACAGCTCTTTCTACCCACTGCTGTGGTGGAAAAGCCAGCACTTGGAAAAAAGGGACAGCACAGGAGAACAGCTTCCGAAGGGTAAAGAGGAAGACAGGCCTGCCCTCAGTGAGAAGAGTCTTTTTCCTGAATATGACTATGACTGGTGGGAGGGAAAGCAAATCCTGAGTCCTCTGAACCACAAACACACAGAAAAGAGAAACATTGGCAAAATGAACAGAAATTATATGGAAAGGCAATACAAGAAGATTGATCAACTCGCACAACTTCTGAATTACAGGAAGAAATCAGTTGAATTCCCAGAGTTGTACAGTTCTGGAGAAGACCTGAAAAAACATCACGTGACTGGGAATAACAGAAGAAGTCTAAGCCAGAGGCCTCTGACAGAAGAAGAGGTATGTGTACAGCTGTTTTTCTGAAAAGCTCAGTGAAGCTGACTTCAAACACACGCTTCCAAATCCATGCCCAAGGCAGTAGTAAACTGCATTGGAAAACGCAAACAGATTGTCGCATTGAGAGTCAGGTTTTCAGTGATTTTAAAATCTGTTTCCTTCGAATGGTGAAACTTTGAATTTGAACTGCCCCCAGGGTGCAGTTTGTAAAATGAAGCCATTAGCTTCTGTCTGCTCCAACAAAGAAAGGGAAAGATTCTCTTCTTCTTTGGGCTTTACCTCTCCCTCTAGGGACTTGCGGACTAATAAAACAAAGATGCCAGTTGCAGCAGGAGCAGGGAGGTAACTGACAAGCACCACTTGGTCTTTTGGATTGTTTAAAATACATAGCTGAAAATTAAGTTGTATGTTCAGAGTGAAGTCAGCTGTCCCATGACTTCCCAGCTGTAATTGCAGAGCAGAACTGACTTGAACTTGCAAGCTCAGTTCATGCATGTAGTTCCCACATAAGCAAATCCTTTTTTTGTTGGACTTCCTGTTCTAACTTTTCAGGAAAACTGAGTCTACACTCACCAGATAGATGCTCCTCCTGTATGTCCCTATATCTGTTGCACAAAGCTGTGTGGAAGCAGTGGAGGCTTAATACTAATGTGTATAGATGTTAAATGGTGTTAGCAAGTCATCATAGTAAACAGGAATTGGCTGCATAAAGCTTCTGCTTCCCTGTTATTGTGGGGATGTTCCTCTTGTTGCGCACTGTGCTCGCTGTGTATCATGAGCACTGAGCCACTGTGATTGTCAGGCCGCAGCCTCCCGAGGGACCTTCACCTGAGCAGAAGGGACTGCAAGGGGTGGCAGCTGCAAGGCAGCAGGAGGTCATCACTAGGTAATGATGCTTTAAATCTTTAAAAAGATTAGGCTATAATTAGGACCAGCTCTCCCAATATTTTGATATTTTCCCCAGACCTAATTCAGTTAAAAGGAGAAAATTGCACGAAGTATGTGCTGCACTGTTACACCTTTTATCCCAGCAGTCTGCTTGGGGACCAGTAAGTAGCAGGATATCTGCCTTAGAAATGGCCTTTTCTCTCATTCTGATAAAGTAAAACACTTGCCAATGTTACTTTATAAGTAAAACGCTCTTTATTTTTTCACAGGAAAAAGAACTGGAAAACCTGGTCACTATGGATTTGGAGCTGCAGAATATAGCAGAGAAGTTGAACAGCCTTGGGAGAGGCTGAAGGTGTTTCAGTGTGGCTGCACTTGCAATACCTGTGTCTTGTGGTAAATTCACAGCCACTGGATTGTTGTTTGCCGTAAAATCAGGAAATACTATTTACTGTCCACTATAGTGTAGTGATTTATACAGCTGAAAATGTAATTTGCTGTTATGCTATTAAGATCTGAATGGCATGAATTTTATTATTAAACCATTCATGTGGGCAGGTATTTTTAATATGCTTTGGAAAATAATTGTGTTGTGTTCTTCCAAAATATATTTGTCTGAGTTTGCAATAATAAAAAGCATTGATCTTGGACCAAACTTTCTCATTTGCTTATTTGACTGGTTGGGTTATTCCAAAATGAGCTGAATGAGGGGGGTATGGAAGGAGCCTTTTGGTGATCTTATGACATTATAAAGCAAAGAAATGATCCCATAAGTAGTTTAAATTATTCTAAAAAACTGGAGTTCAATTTAACCACTTACCCAAATGTGGCTTTTACAGCCCCTTCTGCTGTGCCAGTTTCTTCATACTTATGTATTTCAATTGAGACAGGAACACTGCTACATCAAGACATTCTCTTCAGCTATTATATGTAGAATACGTTCCATCAATTTGAAATACCAATAATGATTTTTTGTTTCCTATTTTTTCATTGGTACAAGCATTATGGCACATGTAAAAACTGGGAAACAGGATACAGTATTGGGAGCATGTCAGTGTTGGTACAGGCAAAATGCAGCCAGTTTGGCTTTGATCCAAATTAACTTGTGTCAAGTTCTGGGCCCCTCAGTTTGAGAAAGATGTTGAGTTGCTGGAATGTGGCCAGAGAAGGGCAATGAGGATGGTGAAGGGGCTGGAGCACAAGCCCTATGAGGAACGGCTGAGAGAGCTGGGGTTGTTCAGCCTGGAGGAGGCTCAGGGGTGACCTTATCACTGTCTATAAATCCCTGAAAGGAGGTTGTAGCCAGGTAGGGGTTGGTCTCTTCTCCTAGGCAACAGACAGAACAACAGTAACTCAACATTTCTCAAACTGAGGGGCCCAGAGCTGGACACAGTACTCGAGCTGTGGCCTAACCAGTGCCAAGTACAAAGGAAGAATAACATCCCTGGTTCTACTGGCAACACTATTGTTGATGCAGGCCAGGATGCCATTGGCCTTCTTGGCCGCCTGGGCACACTGCTGGCTCATATTCAGTTTCCTATCAACCAGCACCCCCAAGTCCCTCTCCACCTGGCCGTTCCCCAGCCACACCGACCCCAGCCTATAACTCTGCATGGGGTTATTGCAGCCAAAGTGTAAAACCTGGCACTTGGATTTATTAAACCTCATGCTACTGGACTCAGCCCATCTATCCAGCCTGTCAAGGTCTCTCTGCAGAGCCCTCCTACCCTCTAACAGATCGACACTCATTCCAAGCTTGGTGTCGTCTGCAAACTTACTAATAATGGATTCCATCCCTTCATCCAGGTCAACAATAAAGATATTGAACAAAACCAGCCCCAGCACTGAACTCTGGGGAGCCCCACTGGTGACCGGCCTCCAACTGGGCGTGACACTGTTCACCACCACTCTCTGAGCTCGGCCATCCAGCCAATTCTTAACCCAGGACAGAGTAAACCTGTCTAAGCCACAATCCACGAGTTTCACCAGGAGTTTACTACGGGAGACAGTGTCAAAGGCTTTGCTGAAATCTAGGTACACTACATCCACAGGTTTTCTCTCATCAATCGGATGAGTTACCTGATCATAAAAGGGAACTAGATTGGTTAAGCAGGATCTTCCTCTCCTGAATCCATGCTGACTAGATCTGATCTCCTTATTATCCTGTAGATGCAGCATAATTTCCCTTAAGATGATTTGCTCCATAATTTTCCCTGGTACCAAGGTCAGGCTGACAGGTCTGTAATTCCCCAGATCCTCCTTCTTGCCCTTCTTATAGATAGGTGCCACATTAGTCAACTTCCAATCTGGAACCTCTCCAGTAAGCCAAGACTGTTGAAAGATGATCGAAAGAGGCTTAGCAAGCACATCTGCCAGCTCTCTCAGCACCCTAGGGTGAATCCCATCAGGTCCCATAGACTTATGAGGGTCTAGGTGGGATAGTAGGTCTCTAACATCTTCCACCTGGATCATAGAGGGGCTACACTGTTTCCTATCCGTATCAACTAGTTTAAGCAAGCACTTGTCCTGTAGACCATCAGTTTTACTATTAAAAACAGAGGCAAAGAAGGTATTGAGTACCTCTGCTTTTGCCTCATGTTTTCTCATGTTACTGTTTTTTATTGTCACAGTATATATAAGTAGGATTTAAAACATATGTTGGTAGCTTCAATTTTACTGTGTAAGTTTTAGCACCTTTGTAGTGACAGCCACGTACCTACAGATCAACAGAAGTTGCAGAGAAGTTCCTGTGCCTGCTTTACAGGTAAGACAACTGAAGCAAAAGATAGTTTTTCATTATTAGTAGTTTCCTGGCTTACATCAGTTTCATCTTTTCCAAGCTTGCAGGCTCCTGTCCATTGCTCTAAACTAGGGTATCTAAGGATTTCATCACATACTAGAGGCTGGCTGCTTTCAAAATCCCAGTTAACCTTCAGTGGGGATGTGTGGACATACCGTAAAGGAAAGCTTAAGTTTCCCTCTCCCACTTCAAAGCTCTTCAAAGATGTTGAGAAATCCAGAATTTAGAAAAAAGCTTTCTAAGAACTCCACATTTCTCTTCTCTCATGTGATCTACAAGACATAGGCTGTATGGAAAGATGGGAGTGGTCAAGCACCTTTTTTCAGATCCACATGGTTGGTGGAATACAGAGAAGATGGTGAAACCTACATCCTGTTCTCTTAGGGGTTTTTCACATAAGCAGAAGAGACTTTCCAAAAAAAGTAGGAAAACACCAGGAAGTTTACAAAACCCAGCAATGGGTAAAACTTGAAAGTACACTGTATCTGTTCGCTCTTTAAAGACTTCTTTACATAAACTATAATCCCTGTTTTGAGCTAATGGTGTCCTGAAATAGCACTACTCTTATCAAAATAGAGAATTTTGCAGCTTTAAGAAGTCTGATTACTTGATCCCAAAGCTCTAGAGTCTGTCCAATCAGTCCAGAAACTGACAACTAAGCTCAAGACAAGTCCTGTTGGCCCTATGAGTTCCCACAGAGGCCTAAAGCTCCCGCTGAGGTGCAGCCAGCAAAGGTATTCTCCTCCTAAAGTCTATGTTAAAACTTTTTATTTTCAAGCAAAGGGAAAAGTAAGAAAAAGAAGATAAATTCCTTTAGGAAAAAAATCATGCAATTTAATTGACATGGCAAATGCTAAGCTAAAAAAAAAAAAGCTGAACATCCTGAAAGATCAAACAGTAGAATAAATATATATTTGCATATCAGTTTTCAAAATAGCATTATCTTAAAAACATGTAACAACTCTCAGGAAAATGACAGACAATACTAATAGACACATTCTGTTTAAATGCTTGGTATTTTAATTTAAGAATACGCAGTTTCTCTTTTGTGTTTATTTCATGAAAACAGGGGGTCATGTCTAATATTAGTTTTCTCTATTGTTCCTTTGGAAAAAAATGTGTATGGTTTTTTTGCTATTCGTTCTACTTTCTTAAATTACTGAACACAAGTCAGTTGTGTGTCCAAAGGGGCAGCAGATCACCATGTAGAATGATGAAAAGAATTCTCTGATGCTATTGCGGGAAAATGGAAAGCTAAATTTGATGTGTTGATTCAGATTCAACTTTTTAAAAAACTACATCATATTCAAATTTGGCAACAAACAAAACTAATACCTTCCCTGACGTTTTATCTTATTTTTGAAGATACTGATATTTTTGGTTCACTGGCAAGCAACAAGGAGACCTTCCCTTCCCTTTGGGAAGCTTCTGGTATTTAAGGCTAAAGGCTTTAGGGAGCGCGGTGAACAGGAGCAGGCAAACAGGGGTGTTAAGCAGCAGTTTGCACAGGCAGGGCAAACAGGGAGGGGTGCAGGTGCCCTCCTGGTAGGTGTTTTTTGTTGGGTTTTTTGGCCTCTCCTTTCCCTCCCTCCCTCCCTCCCTCCCATTAGGAATGGTAGTCAAAAGACCAAAACCCACTACTAACAAACGTGTACTCACTCAAATAGTACCTCTATTGAGGGATGTGGCTGTCCAGACTTTGGAGTGCATGGAATGCCTGAACCTCCTGGTTTTACCAGAGGACAGGGCAAAAAACACCTGTATTAGGTGTGAGCAGGTGAATGATCTGCTCTGTATGGTTGCAGAGCTTAAGGAGCAGGAGTATTCATGAGTGTGATAGGGAAATAGACTGGTGGAGTCACAGCTTTCCAGCTCTAAAGGAACTCATCAAGAGTCAGGACCCATATGCTTCTCACCATCAGGAAGAAGGAAGAGTCCTAGTTGATGAGGGGGAATTAGAATTCCTTCCTGTCCCCCACCACCTTTCCAGGTGTTCCTTACAGAACAGACTTGGGGTCCTGGATTTTGATGGTGAGATCGATGATGACATAGAAGAAAATATTTCATTTGGTGACTTCATCTGTGAGAAGGATTAGAACCTTTAGTCCTGAAAAGGAAGGTAGTAGTAGTTTGTGACTCCCTTTTGAAGGGAACAGAGGGTCCTGTATGTCATCCAGATCCATCCCACAGGGAAGTCTGCTGCCTCCTTGGGACCTGGGTATGGGACATCACCAGGACATTACCTGAATTAATTCGGCCCTCTGATTATTACCCACTGCTGGTTGTCCAGGCTGGCAGTGACGAGGTGGGTAACAAAGGCTTCAGGGTAATTAAAAGGAATTTAAGGAGCTTGGATGGTTGATTGACGGGGCAGGAGTGCAGGTAGTGTTCTGCTCTGTTCCTTCAGTGGCAGGGATGAATACTGAATGAAACAGAATGCTCACTATCAACAAATGGCTTAAAAGCTGGTGCCATCAGTGGAATTTTGGGTTCTTCAGTCATGGGGCAACCTTTACCACACCTGGCCTACTAGACTCAGATGGGCTATATCTGTCTAAAAACGGCAATAGGTTTTTAGCCCTTGAGTTGGCAGGGCTTATTGAGAGGGCTTTAAACTAGGTTTGAAGGGGGAAGGGGATGAAACCAGGCTCTCTAGAGGTGATCCCAAGGGTGGCAAGTCAAAACCAAAGCAGCCCAGCTGAGGTACATGTACACTGATGCATGCAGTATGGGTAACAAACAAGAGGAGCTGGAAGCCTTGGTATGAGAGGGAAGGCCAACAAGACTGACATCTTGGTTGCAGTCTGTTATAGACCACCCAACCAAGGAGAAAGAGGTAGATGTATTATTCTATATGCAGGTGGACGATGTCTCAAGATCACCAGCCCTTGTTCTTGGAGGAGACTTCAACCCGCCAAATATTTGCTGGGAACTCAACACAGCAGAGAAGAGGCAGTCTAGGAGGTGTATGAAGGATTGCTTCTTATCACAGCTGGTGAGTGGGCCTACCAGGGGTGAGGCTTTGCTCGACCTGTTGTTCACAAATAGAGAAAGGCTGGTGGGGGATGTGGTGGTCACAGGCTGTCTGGGGTGCAGCGACCATGAAATAACAGGAATTTTCAATATACAGCGAAAAAAGGAGGGGCATCAACAAAACCTCCACACTGGAGGGTGGACTTCAGCTTATTCAAGGGACTAACGCAGAGTACCTTGGGAAATAGCCCTTAAAAACAAAGAGGTCCAGGAAGGCTGGATGTACTTCAAGAATATAGTCTTGAAGGTGCAAGAATACGCTGTCCTGATGTGCTGTAAGATGACCCATAGGGGAAGAAGACCAGCCTGGATGAGTAAAGAACTTTTGAATGAAATAAAGGAAAAAAAATAGAGTGGAAAGAGGGGGAGATTACTCAGGTAGTTTAAATAAGTTGTGTAGAAAAAAAATTAGAGAAGCAAAAGCCTAGTTAGAGCTTAACTGGCCACCTCTGTAAAGGATAATACAAAGTGTTTTTATAAATATATTAATGGCAAAAGAAAGGACAAGGATGACCTCCACTCTTTTTTGGATGTGCAGGGGAACATAGTAACTAAAGATGAGGAAAAGGTGGAGGTACTTAATACCTTCTTTTCCTCCATTTTAAATAGTAAAGCTGATTGTCTATATGACAACTGGTCTCTTGAACTGGTAGACATGGTCAGGGAACAGTAGGCCCCCTGCAATACAGGAGGATGCAGTTAGAGAGACCTGCTGAGCCACTTGGATCCTCATAAGCCTATGGGACCAGATGGGATCCATCCCAGGGTGATGAGAGAGCTGGCAGATGAGCTCGCCAAGCTGCTTTCCATCATTTATCAAGTCTTGGCTCGCTGGAGATGTTCCAGATGACTGGAAGTTGGCCAATGTTGTGCCCATCTACAAGAAGGGCCGGAAGGAGGATCCAGGAAATGACAGACCTGTCAGCCTGCCCTCAGTGCCAGGCAAAATTATGGAACAAATCATCTTAAATGCAATCACATGGCATCTACAGGATAACCATGAGATCAGATCTAGTCAGCATGGATTTAGGAGGGGCAGGTCCTGCCTGACCAACCTAATATCCTTTTATGATCAGGTAACTCACCTGGTGGATGAGGGAAAGGCTGTGGTTGTAGTGTACCTGGATTTCAGCAGAGCATTTGATACCATCTCCCATATCTATTAGAGAAGCTTGTGGCTCACAGCTTGGACAGCAGCACCCTGTGCTGGGTTAAAAACTGGCTGGATGGCTGGGCCCAGAGAGTGCTGGTGAATGGTGCCACATCCATGTGGCAACCAATCACTAATGGTGTCCCTCAGGGATCAGTATTGGGTCCAGTCCTGTTTAGTATCTTTATTGATGATCTGGATGAGGGGACTGAGTCCATCATTAGTAAGTTTGTAATGACACTAAATTGGGAATAAGTGTTGGTCTGTTAGAGGGTAGGAGGGCACTGAAAAGGGACCTTGACAGGCTGGATAGATGGGCAGATTCCAGTAACATGAAGTTTAACAAGTCTAAGTGTTGGGTTTTACACTTTGGCCACAGCAATCTCTTGCAGAGCGACGGGCTGGAGAGTGGCCAGGCAAAAAGGTACTTAGGAATATTGGTTGACAGGAAACTTAACATGAGCCAGCAGCATGCCCAGGTGGCCAAGAAGGCCAATGGCATCCTGGCCTGCATCAAGAATAGTGTTGCCAGCAGGACCAGGGAAGTCATTCTTTCCTTGTACTCAGCACTGGTGAGGCTGCACCTTAAGGTGTCCAGTTCTGGGCCCCTCAGTTTAAGAGGGATGGTGAGATGCTTGAACATGTCCAGAGAAGGGCAACAAGGATGGTGAGGGGACTGGAGTACAAGCCCTATGAAGGGCGACTGAGGGAGCTGGGGTTGTTTAGTCTGGAGAAGAGGAGACTCAGAGGAGATCTTATCATTCTCTTAAACTCCCGGAAAGGAGGTTGCAGCCAGGTGGCGGTTGGTCTCTTCTCCCAGGCAACAAGTGACAGAACAAGAGGACACAATCTCAAGCTGAGCCTGGGGAAGGCTGGATGTTAGGAAAATATTTTTCACAGAAAGTGATTTCCCATTGCAATGGGCTACCTAGGGAGGTGGTGGAGTCACCACGCCTGGATGTGTTTAAGAGATTGGATGAGGTACTTAGTGTCATGGTTTAGATGATGGAATGTTAGGTAATAGGTTGGACTCAATGACCTTAGTGGTCTTTTACAACCTTGTTAATTCTGTGATTTCAATGTGATGTTTGCTCCCAAGGGTTTTTCTTCACATTCAGATCGTGTAAACTGCCCAGAAGTGAGAGAATCCTCCCACCATGCAGTTCCGCTGCTTTTTTCTGACAGATGTATGACAAGTACAGTTTCTGTGCTTTCAAGAGCACTGAAAGTATATTTGTGTTTTACTGACAGTAAGACTCCTGAGATTTAAAAAAACCAATCACTTCTCCAAATATTAACAATGAAGGTCTTGAACTTTGCATCTTTTAGCTGATGGTTCCTCCATCTTGAGTGCTTCTAAGTTACTGGAATCAGATTTGCCCTTATCCAAGACAACAGTGATGCCAGACAGAAGGTACCCTCCACCTCCACTCATTATCAGTTTTGGATGGCTTCGATCTGGTAAAACCTTTAAAAAAACCAAACAACAACAAAACACATCCAAAAGCCACCCCATAACAAGCACCTGTAAAAACTCGCTCTGTATGTGCACATCATGTGTAATTTCAGGCTACAGTATAAAATGTAATTTTTTTTTCAGCCACAAGAACAAACAGCCATTTGGAAAGTGTATTTATCTTTAAAGGGCAAAGCATCTGCAGGTGAGAATCCAGTTACACAAATATGTAACAATACAGGCTGCTGCCTTAATTGATTACATTTTGATGGCATTTCCAGTAAAATTTATAAAGTCTCAAGGTTTGAGTTGCATGGAAGTCCCATTAGGCGCTCAGAAGTGGTATACTTGAAACCACAGCTGATCTATCAAAACAGCATGAATTAATACAGTAATTTTCAGTTCTGTCACTATCGCTATCAACTGTATTTATGCAACAAACCACTCTTTTCAGCGACATTACAATTTTTTGTAAAGGCTTTCTCTTCAGTCATTTCTTCCTTGCTCTGACTGCCACCACAGGTCTGAACTGTTTGACCTGTGTCCAAGAGACTGCAGTGTTGTTCCTCACTGCACACGGCTACAGGAACCCTTGCCAAGACTACCTTTTGTGAGTATCTATGAATCTCCAATTTGGTTGCCCAGTCAGTAAGAAAGTAATCATGGCCCCCCTTGAATTAAGTCATCCTCTAGATAACAATTTCTTATGGACTTCAGAAGCCCGTGGGCAAGGAGAAAAACAGTGAAGCACACCTCTTCAGAGGTGGTGAGCTACTCCTCAAATATGCTGTTGCTGCTTCATAGTGGAAGAAGGAACTAATTTTCTTCAAACATCTTGTTCAAATGAAGTCAAACTGACATTTTTCACTATGGAGATTTTTTTTTTCTCTCACCTTGTTGTTACTGTTCAGTTCCCAGACCAGAAACTTGTTACTTGAGTTCCAGGAAACACGTTATTTGAAGATGCCATTGAAAGTCACCACCAGTTTTAATGTTACAGAATTTGTTTCATCTGTCAAACCAGCTGGATATGAATAAACACTTGTAATATTTCGCTATATCTCTCTTACATGGCAATGCTTTAGGCAAGTCACTAAAGCAGAACACATTGCTACAAATATTTCAGCAAGTGTTTAAGTGAAATGCGTTTTCAGATGAAAAAAAGTATTTCTATTTGATATTGTTACAATAAAACATTAAAACTCTTTAGAATACCCACTATTCTTGGGAAAACAAAGTCATAAGCTCATACATTGTTTCGGTCAGCCTAAAATACCCTATTTTCAGAATGTTTTGGACCCCAGTACTCATGCAGTTTTGACAGTCACTTACTGTAATCCTTACCTGGTAGTTTCGTAGCCAGGTTTCAGACAGCTTTAGGTTAATAACACCTCCTCTTTCTCTCAGCTTTGTGTAACATTCTAATAATGGCTTAAAAAAACCCCAAATAGTAGGTTATATAGCAGAATTGCATTTAACTTGAACTGTAACAGCTAAACTAATATACTTGATTTACCTCTTTATACTGGCAGTAGACAACAAAAGGTCTTGAAGGAGCAACGAATTCCAATAAAGAAAGTAATAAGGGTGTGGGATGAAACTTGCTGGCTACAATTAATCTGCAAAAGAAGATTCATGAACATTAGTTTTCTGCTTCTAAAACCTACTCATCAAGTTACATTTTCTCCTACTTAGTGCAGCAATCAATTATAGCTTAAAAGTTGCTCATCAGCATGTTCTTATGACTCTAGCAATTCCCCAAACATAAAAACAAATCATGATTTCCTACTTGCAAAGCAAAGACTCTAAAACAGTTGTTCCCCAAGGTGCAGAATACAAAATCCATTGCAGAAGCTCCCATTCCAGCTGTGTTGAGCTCCACAGAAATTCTTACAACCTCAAGAATTTTCATTTTTTTTTCTCTGCCCCAAGACTGTTTTCCAAATACAGTATAAATTTCGTGACTGCTAACTGATGCTTAGAATATTGTAACCTCAGTTGTGGTTCTTTACACTGGGTAGTCTTCATTAAATACAGTTTTATATAAAAAGAATATTTAAAGAGAAAATAATCCCCTAATAGGTATGACTAAAATCTTCTAAAAAGAAATTATGTCCTTTCCAACTTAAAGGCTTCATATTTTATTCTCCATCCTCATTTTAATATAATAGTATAACTTGGATCTAGAGATGGTTGAGATTCTCTATAGCTATCTCCAGTTTTAATAAAATCACTGCTAAACTAGACTGCAAGAAATGGTTGAGTAAATTAGTAAATTGTACAGAAAGAATGGGCTAATTAAACTACTTCTCCAGTAAACAGAGGCTACATGAGACAATCCATCAGTTAACACTTTTTCTCCAGGGGAATGTACAGCACTGGAGACACCATTTAACTCGTCTAACAAAAGACAGGCAAAGATGGTTGTTCAATCTTTTAAAATACAATCAAATGAAGAGTTGAGATTATTCTTTTATATTTGTTTCCACTTTGGTTTTTTTCCCCAGCCCTGGCCTTGTGGGCCATTTACCTCAAATCCAAACCTCAAAAAAATTGTGCTAAACAATTCATCAAGCAGGTCAGAAAGAAAAGACTCTGTACTGTGCCTCAAAGGAACAGAGTGCTGCACTCACACTGCCATGAGCTCTGCCAAACAGCAAGAAGGCAACTGAGAGATGGGACGGTAGAAAATCAAATTCAGTTCTTTCACATATTTCTGATAGTAGGTAGCCTGGCCAGTCACAAAATTAATACAGTAGGTGAGGGGGGAGCAGGAAGAGGTAGAGGAAGAGCAGGAAAGGGTAGAGGAACGGAGCTGGTCTAATTCTGAACACATGGAGTGTCTATAAACCAATTTCTGCTTTCGCAGTATCAGAAAAATGTAATAGTCAATTTTATAAAAGTCTTCTTTAGAAGAATACCAAACACCCAATGAGTATCTTCCATTTTCTCCCTCAATGATGTCCGTCAGATTTCAACTCTCATAGATGGAATTGAACAAATAGATTTAGTACAAGGAATGTTTTACCACGCTAGCACAGAAAATAAAAATTCGATTGAAATGGTATCTTCTACATTAAGTAGTCAATACTGTTACATTCAGGACATCTAGAATTCATTCTCCTAAAGTTAGTGTCCATCTTTACCTAATGACTATTTTTTCTTGGCCAGTAAATCCTCATCTTTCTCCCAGCTCTTTACCTGTCTCTTCCCTATTTCTCCTGCAAAACAAAACCAAACCCTTACTTTTCCTGCCTGCTTCTACTCAGGTAGAGAGTCATTAGTTTGAAGCATTTCTTTATTCCATGTCAATCTTTTATGTTACTCTATGGTTCTTGATCTAAAGGAACAGTGGGCTATAAAAGGAAGATGACTAAACAAAGGTGATTATGGCTGAGCCATCTGGGATAGTGCCCTCAGACACCTTGCTAGATCATGCACAGATTAATTATGATGTGTGCAGAAGACAGCAGTAAAACCAGACCAAACACTACCATAATTTAGGCAGCTTAATGATCACATCCACAGGCATTGCCAGGGGTGCTGTTCTGCTGCCAAACTGACATGTAGTGCTTTTTACAAACGTCCTTTAACATTTTATTGCTTCAGAAAACACAGAATGACCTGTTTCTGCATCTTTATAGAAAAGGCTAATTCTATTACTTAAATATGTTACATGAGGTATATGAATGAGCATGAGTTAAAACATTTCACAATAAAACCAAAAATTTAAACATAGCCAACAAAGGTGCATTAAAACTCATCAAAGCAAAACAGCTTTATTCCCAGTGAACCAATATCCTTTGGAGAAAAAAAATTAATGTTATTAAACAAACTAAATTAATGTTACTTGGTAAAATCACTTCAGCATTTGCTAAGAACAGTAAGTCACAACCACCAGATGCTCCTAATCTATTGTGGGGCTGAATTTCTAGAAATATACTTATCGTATTTATTTTAAATTTATGATATTAAATCTTTGTGTTGAACTGTTCCTGAGGAATCCTGGAATCTTTGGAATCCTGGCTAAAGCAGGAAAAAAGAAGTTATATGGGGTTTTTTCCTGTGTAAAAAAGAAATTACTTTCTAAAACCAAATCAGCCAATAAAAACCCCAAACCAACAAATTTAGTTCCACTTTAATAAACATAAAACCTCAGGTTCTACTTCGACAATTAGAATGCTGTGAATTTCTGGCAGTAATTTTGTATTACATTCTACCTGGATTCTATTTTTCTTTGGCTAGATTTTAATTTTCATTCTAATATTTAATCGTAATTAGTTGACTCAGATCATGAAATTTCAAGCCATTTAAATAACAGAAAAAAAATCTCAACCAGGTAGGAACTAAAAAAAGACACAAGACACACTTGGTTTCTTAACTCATTGCTGTTTCCAGTAAATTGTTCTTGTCTCAACCTGTGACCTTTACCTTTGGTGCCTCCAATGCCCTGTGCCATGGGATGGAGGAGAGAAAAGAGGGGAGTGAGAGAGTGGTGCACGGTCTGGGGTGTTTTAGTGGGAGCACTACATTGGGAGATATAATTCCTAAACCTCAACTACAAACAAACTCACCCATCAGCATTCTTCTCTCTCAACAAAGAAGCAGCTTCTATTAGCTTTCTTCTTCTCTCCAATTGTTTTATTTGCTTCTCCCGAACCTTTGAACAACAAAACAGTTTGCACTTTAGCTGATAATTATATATTGGATTGCATGGGCTGAATTTTCACTTTTTGCATGTTAGATGACAATGTAAGACAACTTCCAGAGCTCCATTTTAACACCTGAATAAGCTGTATTTCACCATGTCTGATCCAGGCAGCAGAATTCTATGTATACTGACATTGTACAAGTTGAATAGCCACAATAAATATTCTTACACTTTCTTTATTTTCTTTTTCTTTGTTCTCTTTAAATTCTACATCATCAGCATTAATGTCTACTGTTTCTTGCTCTTCTGTT
The DNA here is from genome assembly GCA_013399895.1 of Serilophus lunatus. Taxonomy (NCBI): domain Eukaryota; kingdom Metazoa; phylum Chordata; class Aves; order Passeriformes; family Eurylaimidae; genus Serilophus; species Serilophus lunatus. The sequence goes on along the minus strand of VXBA01003079.1, from coordinate 869,810 downwards.
TGGTTGATCTCCATAGCTGCTTCAGTAGTAGGTTCCTCTTCTGTTTCCTGTAGGGAAGTCTGTTTCTCACCAGTCAATCCATTGCTTTCTTCTTCCACTAGTGTGTTATCTTCAAAGTCTGAAGGCAGAGTCTCTGTAGAAAATGTCCTAGAGAGGAGACTATCCACTTTGCTCAGAGGAAATTCATGAAGATTATCAAAAAAAAGTTTTGGAAAACCAAAACAACTGGTAGCAGCTCTAACAGGTCCTCCTCCTGAGTACATCTGAATGATGGATCCATAGCCTGTGAGAGTAAAACAATCAAAGACATCGGAAAGCCAGAATTCTTAAAGTGCCTTTATTTTTAACATTTCTGAAGTGCTAAAATGAACTGTTCATTTAGGAATAGGAAAGAAAATTGCCTGCTCTTAATCTGACCATCAAATTTAACAAGCTGTGGAAGTGTGCCTCAAGGTGGAAAATCTTAATTGAAAGGACAAAACTGTGCAACTCAGAAGGACAAGGTAACTCAGAATAGGATTACTCAGAACATATAAGCAGTGACAAATTGTTAGAAAAGCTAATGTAGTAATTAAAAGTCAAAATTTCTATAGTTTTTGTTATTTGTGAAGCCGTTTCGATAAAAAACAAAAGCTAATTTAAACAGCATTAATAAGCAAAGAATTTGTTCAATATCTAAGCTCCAAAGGAAGAACTGTTAGTTGTTTAAACATACTAAAAATAACTTTACAGTAGTTATGCTGAAATTTTATCTTATTTCATTTACTTTAGAAAGTAGCCTTATGGCCACAAGTTGCTGAAACAAAACCAACCAATTTGTACTACCACCGCCTGTGTGCTTCTCAGAGAGCAGACAGCACATCTGTGTGCACAACATCACATCACACTTCCTATTTTTCCAGGCTTCTGGAATATAACTGCCACTTCTGTTTAGTGTCTTTGAAGATGAAACTAATTAAACAAGTTTGATGAATCTAATTAATTGAGTTTGGAAAAAAAACAAACCAAGCCAAACTTCTACAACACGCTCAAGAAAATGTCACATACTTTCAAAATACACATTTTGCAGAATACACATTAAATCTGGCAGTGAACAAAAGGACTAGCAACATTTTCAGTGCTGTAGGCTGTCTGAATTCCAGCGTTACTATTCCTGTTTTCTGCCACTCACTTTCCTGGACTTTTAGGTGTCTGAGAAGAATCTACATATGAGCTCCTTACTGCTTTTTCTGAACACCGTGTCATTACGTTAAGACAAGAACAAAAAGAGATCTACACACAGGGATATCAATTTAATAAAATTTAATTAAACAATTAAATCAAATTTAATTATCAATTAATTTTTTTGGTTTTTAAATAATGAAAAGTAAGTCTGACTGAAAGATGCAAAATGCAGCTCTCTCCAATGGAAAAACAAGTATCTCTTTGAATACTGGAGACAGGAAAACTAGATTAAAAAAACCAGAGAAACTATTTTGAATTGCTATCTTTTACAAGTATCATAGAGATGTGTGTTTAAGTGTCAACTAAGCCCTCAATCTATGCACTACTAAAACGACTGTGTAACTTACCCCCCATTCGCTCCATCACGGCTCCCAGCACGAGGCCGGCACATGTTTCCATTACAATGATCTTGCTGCCAGCATGGATGTTTCCCAAGGTGAGCATCTGAGCCAAGGTGTCGTATCGCAAGTGGCTGGAAGACAGAGGGTTTCAACAAACATCAAAGCATTTTTATTAAGAGTTAGAAATACTGCCTATTAGCTCAAAAGCCTGACAAAAAAAGTTGGATTGCAAGTAGATTTTCAGGAATAGCATCAGTGATCTTCAGAGTCACCACGTGGAAACTTACAATCAATCCTCTGGTAGTAAAGAACAACTTGAACCAGAGCCAGCAAGAAATTAGCAAGGAATAGCAAAAGTAAGATGTGAAGCAGGGAGCATATATCAAAGTGGACATCTTGTGCTGTGTCAGTTGGACAGATTTTTTTTTTTTCCTTTGACATGGCAGTTTTCGTTATGGGTTAGATTGCTTTTGGTGACATTTTCCCATTACCACCACGAGATGCGAGCAAAAGTGAGGAAGGGAAAAATGTAACCTACTAAGCTGAGAATAGAATTCCGCAGGGGTAAAGGGGTGGAAGACTCCACTGTTTTTAGCTCTAAGAGCTAATGGCTCCTGAATGTCGGGGGGGGGGGGGGGAGGGAATAGCTATGGAAATTACAATTCATCTTAATAGTAAAATAAAGCCAAGTGATAGAGATGGAAAAAGGAGAAGGAAAAATGTTTGAGAAGCCTTAAACAATATATATTTGAGGATTTTAAATCTCAGCATCTCAGATCTACCATCACTACATTAAAAATTGTATCAGTCCACGTTAAATATCTGTAACAATGTATCTTCTAGTTTAAGTACGTGAAAATCAAACAAGAAAGGTATTATATACTCTGTAGAGTGTCTTTCTGTTATAATTTGAAAAAGAAACAAAATGCAAACTTACTTAATTTTTCCAGGTTCCCTTGCATAATACATTGTTGACAGAATGCGAGTGGATGGTTTCACAATTGTAATAACTGCCTCGTATCTGTAAGAAACCCACAGTAATAGTCTTACTGTAATCGCAACAATTTAACAGAATTACTAAGTATTTCCCACATTTTAAAATTCACTTACTTTTTTTTCTTCTTCTTTATGTATTTATCTTGAGCAAATTCTGTTTTGTCTCTGAATGTTGTACTGTTCTCTATTAACTGTTGAACTATTTCCTTGAAAGAAACAATTTATTTTTATTATAGCTAGCCTTTAATTCTCATCCATTTAATGTATAGTATTTTTTAAACAAACACTGAATATATTTTCTTCCACTAGAGGCATTTATCCCATTAACTACTGAAATTAATGGCAAAGTAAATGTCTATTAATCAACATGACAAGAGAGACACTACACTGACCATGTGTAGGAATTTAATCACATAATTTCGTCTTTAGGTGTTCTTTAACTACATAATGCCAGCATAAAAAGATAAAACTGAAAATGCTTATCCTAGAAACAGGATATTTTGTGGAGGAGCCTGGTGGGCGGCAGAACTAATTCATGAGAGAGGACAGATTTGTTAGGCCAGAAATTAAGAAAAAGCAGGATTGTTGCTTTCAGCATCAGCAAGTCATTACTATGGCCCTTACTGTGAAGCCTCAGTACCTAAATACTCTTCCCCCATTCTGAATGTGAACAACTACACTGCTTTCTCTAACTAGCTACCTTAAATTATCCTGTATTTAGAATGAGGCAGAGTTATATTTATTGTCAGTTATTACAAAAAACTGACACACTTTGCCAGTCTAACATTTCCCCTAATAACTAGATTGCAGTACTCTAAACCCTGTATGAAGCTATACAGGCAAAAATATTTTACAGACACAAAACAAGGAACCTGATGTGATACATAATATTTGTTTAATTTAACTCCCTCTTTAGGTCCTTCTGTCTGATTTCAGCATCTCGATTTCTCACGGCATCTTTTTCCCCCCTCTTGTTTTAGTTCCTCCCTTTTAGTCTCGCAACTTGTCAGACATCTCCCTAAACCCATTTAATTTTTTCAGCCTCACAAATTGTGCTACAATACTGTACAATCTCCTTGCACAATGTCAAACTCCCTGGTATTTATGATTTTCTACACCACTTCCCATGATTTTTCCTTCACTAGCTCCCAGGTTTTTCCAAAATTCCAGTTTTGGTTTCCTGGACTCCTTGTTCTAACCTCCACCCTTCCAATCCAGCTCCTCCTCATACTTTCAGATTGCAGCTGGAGGAATCATTAAAATCCAACCAAACCAAAGGGACTTCCATTGCTCAGGGTTTGTTTCAATGCCTGCAACACAAGAATAAACGCTGCAGATTGCTATTTTGCTTGCTGTGATCAAAGCTAAAACCTGCTAAAATTGTAGGTTACTGTTTTATAGGAAGAGCAGTAGTATAACCTGGTCTCCCAGGAATTAGGGAGGGGGAGGAATGACAAAAGGAATATTTTCAGTTTGGACACTGCATCTCCCATTGCCCTTTAAGAACTTGCTCAAAAATACAGTGGTGCAAGTACCTCTCACTTCCTATTGCTGCTTTTCAGGCCATTATTCCTTCAAATACTTCACATGCATTACTAGTGGTGTGAAATATCATGTCTTTCTTTTTTTCCTTATTCTTGGAAAAAAATAAATGGAGTGTCTGAGTTGTTTATGTTGTTTTGTACAGTTCTTTTTCGTTCTGGTAAAATTTACAGTGAAGAAACTGAGGAGTATTTCTCCAGGGTAAGCAAAAGCCAAGGTGAAAGCTCCAGCACTGTGCAATGCCCTGCAAGTACACACCCTGTGAAACATCTTCATCTTAACAGCTATCTCTCAAGAACTGAGAAGGATTTGTGAAGTGATGGGATATCAAGCCCCATCAACACCTGGGCTGGGTTTGGCTATGTGAAGTTAATCTTCTTCAGTGGCTGGTAGGGGCTGTGTTTTGGGATTTATGTTGAAAACAGTGCTGATCATACAGAAATGTTTTTGTTACTGCTGAGCAGGGCTTACACAGAGCCCAGGCCTTGTCTGCTTTGCATAGTGCCACTCCGGCAAGGGGGCTGGGAGCTAATGGCAGGTTGGGAGGAGACAGCCAGGACAGGTAATCCAAACTGACCAAAGGGATATTCCAGACCCTTGGATGAAATATGACATTATGCTCAGTATATAAAGTGGAGGAAAGAAGGGAGAATGTTTGGAGTGATGGTGTTTGTCTTCCCAAGCTACCATTACACATGATGGGGCCTTGCTATCCAGGATATGGCTGAACACCTCCTTGCCCAAGGGAAACTGTGAATTAATTCCTTATCTTGCTTTGCTTTCCTTAACTGTCTTTATCTCAACCCATGACTTTTCCAGTTTTTAACTTTTCCAAATCTCTCCCCAGTCTTGCTGGTGGGACAGTGGCTGTGTGGGGCTCGGTTGATTGATGGCTGGGGTTAAGCCACCACAACACTGAAGTTCTCTTTCAAGCAACAATCATCTCTAAAATGAGCCCGCATCACAAAGACGTGCCATTCACAAAGAGGAGTTCAGATTTTAATAGACATTTATGGAGGAATAATGTCTACTGCTGCTAATATAACCTAAACTGAATATTCAGCTACAGCTCAAAAATCAGAGTTAATGAAGTAGGATATTCTAATAACCTAAAATAAAAGCATAGTAGATGTATGGTACAGATATGCTGAGGATATACAGAAAAGTCAAAATGATCTGTTATGGATAATGAGTACAAACAGAAAACAAAGCTACCAGACTGATTAGTGCATTTTTCTCAAAGAGAACACAATGAGCAGCACAACCATGGAAACAGAAGAAATACCATTTTAAAATCCTTGGCCCATCCATTATTAAGCAGGCAAAAGCAGAAAAGCTGCTCCAGAGAGCAAATAGCAAGATGCTATTTTATTCGGAAGAGTAAACCAAAGATGAGAGAGAATTTTTCCTGACAGAATGTACAGAACAGTAGTGGCTGCAATGCTTCATTAACATTTAAGATAGCCTCACTCCCTTTGTGACAAGGGTTAAATACCAGCCTCCTTTCTAATAGAACAGAAGTGATCTCTTGAGAACATTCTTAGCTTTTGAGGTACAGATAAAGCACAGGCATCACATGTGTTTGGTAGGTACTGCCTACAGGCACACTGATATTAACGAATAATACTGTGTAAAAAGTGTACTACTTGGTTGTTTATCCAGAAACCTTTCCTACACTTTTGATAGTTTAATTACTGCATGATTTTATTATGTCTGTAATACAAAAATAGTATTTTGAATCTTATATGCAAGCTAAATAGTGATTATGTGAGCTGTAGTTTTTTTCTGATGCCATAAAAATTTATACTTTACTCTCCATTGACAAAGTTGCCAAACTTACATGTTTCCTCTGAAAACAGCCTTAGCATTTCTGTAAAACCAAAAGACATGACTTGACCAGAAGAACAAAGAAAAAGCACTGAAATCCATGCAGAGATAGAAAGAATAGCCTATTTAACAAACTAAAGTATAACCATCAAGGTAGCAGAGAAATAACACCAAAACCTTATTTTTACCTGTCCTTTAATACCCTTGTCCTTCAAAGCCTTTATGTCATCATGAGTCAGTTTTTGAGACTTCCCATCATCAACTATGTTACGATTATCTGTACCTGCTTCTTTTGTTTCTAAAGGAAAAAGATATAGATTTGTAAAATCTACCTCTAAATAAGGTGGAGACAAACATGACTTTAGTTTCCAGAAAGCAGACTTTCTGCAATTAAACCCATGTATTACAAGGCCTTGCAAAGCACAAGCCACGACATTTAACATGTAAACCTTAATGTATACTCATCCAAACTAAGGTTCAAACTTTCTCCTATATTAAAAAGCTTATTTTTACAGGACTAGTGAACCAACAGATCGAAACACCGATGCACTTCTATGATAGAAAGAATTTAAGTAAGATGACATTAAAAAACGAGTAATAAAAAGCTTTCCTATTATCTTTGGTGCTACCAAAGAATCTAATTTGAACTAGTTTTTCCAAATACCAGTCAATCCTCTGTGATACCTGTGGTAGTCTCTTCCACTTCTTGCTTTGGCTGGAGGTTTCCACCATTAGTGACTTCAAACGTAGTTCCATAAATATGTCCAATGGCATTATCCAGATAGAACCACTGCTTCTCAAAAATAATTTTTCTGAAATAACAGAAAAGTTAATGATACTAAATGTATTGTTTTTACTATGTCTGAAACCCACAGTAGTTGAACTATATCTTTAATATATGACATTTTTATCTATATCTTTGAAGAAAATCAGGACAAGCATAAAAAGTGAAATTAAATACAAAATTCATGTTAAATGGAAACTGGTTAGGAATAGAACAAAGAACTTAAATTAAGCACATAGTATGAAAAGTAATTTTTCAGTTCAAAAGATATTTAAAGTTATAGATAATACAAGGCTATGGCACTTGAATTATATAGTACCATTTCTGACAGAAAAAGAACAAGGTAAGGAATTAATCATGTTAATTCTAGGTTGCATCATGCAGATTAGTACAAAAAGATGAGCATGAACCTGTTCCTTGCAGAGCTCCTCTGAAATAACATTTGCCAAAAGACTAGGAAGAAAATAGCAGTGTGTGACTTGCAATCCTAGAAAGGTTTAATAAAAAAAAGATTTTTATTATCCCTTTCATTTTGATTGCATTAAGGCAGGTTTGCATTTTGCCTTCTTTACACAAAACAGGATCCACAAAGCCTTTAACTTTCAGGCTAGCCTATGCCCTGCTAACCAGAGAGATACCAATCTTGTCAAATGCAACAAGGATATTATGCCACACTCACATTCAAATCAAAACGTGCCAATACGAGTTCTTATTATGCAAATTACACTCATCATTAATTGTGAAGCTAAGCAAAAATGCCGAGTTATTTCCAGTTGTCTACTGACTGCAGTATGCCATTTATGCATATATTTTACATATTGAATTCCCAAATATGAGGCAAAATTTAAATAAAGAATAATAACAGAAGTTTTGTCAGAGACATTACCAAATCCTCTTCGTAAAAAATTAACAACCTGTTTTCTCTTCGGTTTTTCTGTTCTTTCGTTCACAGTAAGAGATTTTAAACAAAAGCTGAAGAGGGACTTAATGATCAAGATCTTGGCAGTGCTCTGCAGGCTAATGGAGTAATCAAGCCTGCCATTAACCAAAATGTACTCCCAAAGTACATTTGGGATTCCCACATTCGTAGTTCTGAGCGACACCATTTTTAAACCAGTCTCATTCAAGCATAGTACCTTTAAATCTCCATGCTACTGAATCAGATGTCTGGCCACATTACCCAATACTGACTTCTACACAATGGTCTATAAAATTGTCTGCTGCAATGGGAAGAGCTCAGGCTGTGTCCACTGATTTTAGCATTTCCTGCTGGGGTGCAGGCGATTCTTGCTATGCCAGTTGGCCTAGGAAAGAGAAATAGGAGACCTTTCATGGCACCCGCTCCAAAGCAGTAACTATTCAGAGGTGAGTGCCAGCATCTTCCTACAGACTAACACCGCTGAGCACACCGAGGCCAATTAACAATCCCTATCAACAGGGCGACGCTGCATTTAGCAGAAATTCCGTACCACAGCCAGCTAAGTGTGACGGCGACTCGCCCTCCTCCTCTTCCATCGGCACCAGTTTGGCAACAACAACAACACAAAACCACCTGAAAATTCTTTCAAATTCTTACAAGAAATACAGCCAGATCTTCCAGCTTGGCTTTTGCTTTCTTTTATAGGAGCCGAGGCAGCGTGACAACCCTCCCCGCCGCCCGCCACAGCAGCTCGGCGAGGCCGCGGTCACCCCGGGCACAGAACCGCGACTGCCGCCGGCAGCGCCTCACGGGGGCGGGGGCAAAAGCCGCAAACTTCGGCCGAGCTGTCGAGGGGCACCGAGAGCCGCGGGCCAGCCCCTCAGCCTCCTCACCTCCGCCGCAGCACCGGCACCGCCTTGTAGACCTCGCCCCGCTTCAGCACCGCCACATCGCCCTCACGGACGCGCGCGCCCTCACCACCCTCCATGGCTGCCGCTCCAGCACTGCTCCCGCGCACGCGCCAAAGCCCCGCGCGCGGCCATAGGCAGGGCCCAAAGGCGCCTGCGCAGTGCGGTGCGGCGGCCGCTGAGGGATCCCCGACCCGGCCTGACCCTCCGCTGAGGGCGGGAAGTGTCCCGGGCCTGCGCTAACCGGCAGCCGGTGCTGCGAGAGGTTGGCGCTGTTGTTTCGTCCTCAGCGCGGCTCCTTTGTGCCTTCCCGGGCCCTGTGGCGGGGGGAGGGAGGACGAGTCTTTCACGGGGTGCCTCCTGGCTAATGACTCTGGTTTCAATACCTTCTGGTGGCATTTCTGTTTATCTCTGCTTGTTGTCGCGACCTCGAACTGACGCCGGCGGAGGGAGATGAGTCGGGACCTCAGAGGTCGGGGATGCTCCCGGGGCAGAGGCTTTCAGGGGTGGCGAGGCGGATGGCGAGGCAGAGGACGGAAGGGGGAGTGCAGAAGGATTCCCGAACCTGGTGAGCCATCTCCCGTGCTTCTACCTGCTTTCTGAAGCCGTAATGCTTTTCACCTAGTCCTGTGCTGGGCCATCACAGCTGCTTGTCAACCGTGGGCAAAAGAACCTCTGGAAAAAAAAACTTTGCAAAATTTTATGGTAATAAAATTTTTAATCCTCCTTCTTTTAATCCTTATTTTATTTTATTTTCCTCAGCAAAATCTCGAATAGTCCAATCAACGTTGGACCAGTTTATTCCCTATAAGGGCTGGAAACTATATTTCTCTGAAGGTATTTTTAGACCAAAATTATATGTAGCAAGTATTTTAATTTGTTCTTTTCCCTAGAATTGGTTATACATAGTGCTAGTAATGTTACAAGTTTAATAGCAAACAACCAAAATTCATATTTGTTATAGGTAAACACGAACACAACACAGACTTAAGTCTTGTGGAATCCTATAATCTCAATGGCCTGCAGGCCTTGGAAAGAAACCCTTAATAGTTTAAAATATGATTTTTTAAATCCTGTTCAATTGCGCACATAAAACCTGCAGTCTATCAAAGACTGGAATATACTTACCCCTACTGGACTATTCTTGATCCTATGTGCTTGTCCTTTTGCTTCTACAAAGTTGCGTTTTGTAACTGGTCTTATAATAGAGCATTACTGTGATACTGTAGAGATGTAGCATCTTCCTTAGTTTTGGGATGCAAAAAAATAATGGAAGAGAAATTACCTGTTTATGTATTCTGTGGAACTGAAATCATTTCTGGCAATGACTAATGTGGTGTGTTTCTAATTAGCCTATAGTGACAAGTCTCCTTTTGTCCAGAAGATTCAAGCCTTTGAAAAGTTTTTCATGCAGTGCATTGAGCTTTATGATAAGGTAAAAACAACCCAAAACATATCCTACCCCAACAACCTATTTGTTGATACGAGAACATTACGAATTTTGAGTAGTTTTTCCAACAAAAATAACGTCCATCACAGACATGAAATGTTAGTGACATAATTTGGATATGTTGTACTTCTATTTTGAAGTGTATTGTATAACTTACAGTCTTTCACAGGATGAAATAGAAAGGAAAGGAAGTATTCTTGTGGATTATAAGGAACTAATACAAGACAGAGAACTGACTAAATCGATACCAAATATATCCACTGAATTAAGGGATATGCCTCAGAAAATACTGCAGTGTATGGGTCTAGCAATTCACCAGGTAAATATGATATTTTAATACCTAGAAGCACAACCCTCACAACAAAAAAGAATCGATGAGACTTAGAGGCAATTATGTTATAAAAGCCTGTGTTATAAAACTCTGCTGTTTTCAGTCTTGTGGGAAAATGTTGTTTATCTAAAACTCAAATCTCTTAATCTCTCCCATTTCTGTATGGCCCACAAAAATCAAGTTTTCAAAGTGCTTTAGTCTTGGTGCATTTTGCTTATTCATTGTTAAAGCAGTTGACTAAACATAGTTCTAGCACTTACGTTACTCCCTATTGGAAATCCTAATTCCTGGGGTTTTTTAATATGCTGTGAACAGCAGAACCACAGCTGGTGGGTGACTGGTGAGCAGATTCAAGAATTGCTGGCTCTGTTGAACTCCCTTAAAGTAGCATTTCGGTGTTTGTTGACAGGCAAGTTCAGGTGTTTGTGCTTTAGTCAAATGAAACTCCACATTCTGACTGAAACATTGATGATTATTCTATGCTTTTTCTAGTTAAAAAAACAAAACAGAACAAATACATTTTCTTTAAATTCCATTTAAAATTAAACTTAAAACTGCTTAGTAGAAAAACATTGTTTAATGGAGCGTCATTGGACAGTCATTAGAGTTCAGTAGGAGGATCTGATTATAAGGGATGTTAATTGAACTTAATAGCCAGTCCATGGGTCCATGTTGCATGGCACACTGCAGCTGTGTCTTCCTTTCTGTTCTGTCCAGGTGCTGACCAAGGACCTTGAAAGGCACGCTGCGGAGCTGCAGGTGCAGGAAGGATTGCCACTTGATAGAGAACCTATAATAAATGTACCTCTCATTCATGCTAGGTAATGGTGGTCAGTGTTTGCTTTTTTCCAAGTAAGACCTCTTTGCTTCTTGTCTTAAGTTGTCAGTGTCAGTTCATGGAGCTGAAGGCTTATGTATTTATTGAAAGACTTGACTCTGTGAAGATATTTCCAGAAGAACAGTTAGATTTTGCTTTTTTTACTCACCATGAAAAGGGTAAACTGTTCTTGTAAAGAAAAAAATGAAATGAGACTGGCTTATAAGCTGAACAGTTTGTAACTAGGAAAACTTTGAAATAGAAAAGTTACTTATAAATGGAAAGACTATTCAATAAAACGTGTAATGATTAAAAGCAGAACTACTTAAATTTCTGTTTACTGGGAAAGTTAGGAAGTGATTATGATCTAGTTTTCTGCTAGTAAAAGGCATGTCTTTATAAGAAGGGGGCTGATTTGAAGGATGTGTACATAAACTGCACTGGTAATATTTATTATTTATGTGGATGTTTTGATAGTGGCAGACAAGGATGTTATTTTTATTAGCTTAAATCTATTAAATGATTACTGGTAGACAGTCAAGAATATTCATTCTAATTAAACTTGGTTTGAAATTAAAAAGCTGATGTTACAATAATTTGAAGTAAGATGAGTTTACAATAATTCTGAATGTTTCTTAAAAGGAACACAATTGCAGTTATAATTTTTAAATTGTGATTTCCTTATAGTTTTTAACAAAACAAGTCCTTAGAGCTTTTTTTCTTTATCAGAAGTAACGGCATGTCGGACCTCAAGGGCGCGAGTGGAACTGGGAGTATAAGCTCTATTTGAGTTTAAATGGTTTCTTTAAAAAAGTTTTTTTGTTGTTGTTGTTTTTGGTTTTTTTACTGTTTTTAGTTCCCTGCTGGTGGTGGCTTAGTATGGCAAAGCAGCATGTTTTGGCATGGCAAGCAGATTTAGTTTAGGAGTTTGTAGCCATATGATATACTTTTAAGTTCTGCAGTTTATAAAACTGCACCCTTTTAATTGTGCAGTAGAGTGTGTTTAGGAGAAAGGTGTATCCAAAAAAGATATGTACAAGCTTTCAAATTCTAAGTGACAGTAACAGGTCATTATCCTGTAGAGGAAAACATTGAATAAGGCAATAAAATATGCTTCTGAAATGGTTTTGCAGCTCCATGTGAGGATGATATTCAGGGTCCTAGGTTGAGGGACCAGGGAAAACCCTGGATTTTAAGAGCCATACTCTTATTGGTGCCCAGTGACAGGACAAGAGACAGAGGGTAAAAATTAAAACACTTAAAATTCTTTGTGAACACTATTTTTCTGGGAGATTTTGTGTGGTCTCCATCCATGAGTATATGCAAAACTCAACTGGACATGTAACTGGACAGCCTCCTCTGGCTGACCCTGCTTGAGCCAGGAAGATTGGACTAGAGAATCTTACCAGGTCCATTCCAGGACAAACAATTCTGTCTGAAGTTTTATTCTGATTTATTTGTCTAAGTGCTTTTTGTTTTCCTGAACAAGGGCAGTGTGTGTTACCTGATGGTCTTAGGTCCTTGAAACAAAAAACCTCACCCTTTCTTTTGTAGCATAGGCATAATAAAACTTGGATCCATTTGTGTCACATGTCTAAACTCGGGTCTTTATCTGCAATAATGGAAAGAGACAGTTATATACAATTATAAAGTAATTTCTGTTGCAGTGCTCAGTATTCTGTATTTCTCTGTTGTTTACAGGACGGAAGTGTCACTATATAAACAGCCTGTTCAGCTGCTGAGTTGTATACCCTTGGAGAATATTAAATCTTATTTCTAGAATAAGAATCAAACACTATGCCATGTGTCTACCGATAAAACATTTCTAACCTTTTTTTCTGGATAACTGTTTTTGATTCGGAGTAGGATGTTGTTGCCTACGTTTGGATGAGGTTTGGGGGTGTTTTGGGGTTTCTTTTAGTTCTGCATGTATATGTGCTAAGCTTTCAAAACACTAATGCATCTTTGTGCAGAGTGTACAACTATGACCCACTAACTCAGCTGAAAAACGTCCGGGCCAACTGTTACGGCAAATACATCGCCTTGCGTGGCACCGTCGTGCGTGTCAGTAACATTAAACCTCTGTGCACCAAGCTGGCTTTTGTATGTGGCACGTGTGGAGATGTTCAGAGCATTCCTCTCCCTGATGGAAAGTATACCCTTCCAACTAAGGTAAGTTAAAACTGTTTAACTTCATAGTTTTCCCTTATCTGTTATGATTTGCACAAAAGAAGCACCACTGGTATTAAGAAGGAAAAACAAAATTAAAAATATAGACTTTAAAGCTAGGCTAAACAACTGACACATGGGAAAAAATCAATCACACCATGCACCTTTTATTCCTTCAGATTCTTGTTACTTGAAAATATATATATTCTGCGGAAACAGGATGCATGAAAGACAATATATACAGGAGTAGAAACTGAAATCTGGAATCTCCTTTCCAGTTCATCACTTATGTTTAAAAAGATTCTTCCACTTTGCTGCAGTGGTTTTCTATGCCTACACTGGGGTTTTTTGTGAATTCTGTTTAGAACTTTGTATTTTAATTTCACTGTTTGTTATCTGGATTTAAGAAGTCATTAGACATGGGACAGTGCCTGGTTATTTTATGTTACCTAACGTGCTCAAGTCAAAAAAATTATCTGGAACACCTGTGGATATTTAAAAAAGAACCAAACAAAGGAACAAAAAAACCTAGTAAAAACCACCCACCACCTCCTCTTTGTGCCCTGCCCCGCCCTTCCCTAACTCAAACCAGTTCACATGGTGGCTCATACAATTCAGCTGTATTTGCTCTGATGACTATAGAGTTAGAGTTCAGGTGTCTGTGCTTGATAGCTCTTCATTAACTATCTATGCTAATTGTAGCCCTAATTTAACTAGCTTTTTTTCCTGGAATGATAATGAACCATATTGCTTTTGAGTTTTTTTGTCAAATAAGGCAATTTCAATTTATGATTTTAAAAGGCTGAGAATGAATTAGAATTCCTGTTGTTACAGTGCCTTGTTCCCGAGTGCCGTGGACGATCCTTCACGGCTGACAGAAGCTCTCCTTTAACCACTACAGTGGACTGGCAGTCTGTTAAGTATGTCTTCCCTTCTGTATGCAAATGTAATATGACAGGATACTCAAAAAGTGACAGGATGGCTAAACACATGTTACACTGTGTGATTTTTTTAATAGTCTTATTCTTTTGCAGCAAGCACTCTTCAACATTTGTATCATAAGGCAGTTGTTTAACCAAACAATGGCATGTTTTGTAACCTACCCAATGTAATAGCTTCCTGGAAATTCCTCCTGGCATTACCAAGTTCTTTGAGAAATGTTCAGTTTGTGCTCTTTGCAGCTTTTCTTGATCACTTCTGATTGCATCTCATTTAATGATTCTCTTTAATGGTCCGCAAGTCAGCTAGAAAAGCCCTATTAAATTATATTAGCCAGCTGTGCCAGTTGACTTGAATGAACTGAAAGTAAATTGGAGGGTTAAAAATCTTAGTTTGAAGTGATATTGTGTCCTCAAGATACAATCAGTAGAAGGAAATAGTGCTGCACCTGCTAGTCATCTACTTTGTGTCTGTAATCAGCAAGTAGGTATATCTAAAATTTGTGTGACCTTTGCTATGGGGGAACAAGTCACTGTTTTTACAGAAATTAACTGTGTTAAAATGTAGGAAGGTAGAAAGTGAATCTGTTTTTCATCCCTTCCTTCTTGCTATGTACATTAGTACTATGACCATCCTACTATTGCTCCCTAATACCTGTTCAGAAGAGTGTGATGTGTTGTTTCATCCCATTGGCTCACAGCAGTAAGCAAAATCATCTTCTAAAATACAGGACTCTGCTTATTTTTTCCTACTTACATTAAGATTCTGTAAGTTCACGTACTCTGTATCAAAAGTCTTAGTGTGACGATGATGTGTAAAGATGTTTTTCTTTATTAACATTCTGTAATAAAAGCAATTGAAAAATTAATTTTTCAAAGTTGTGCTGATGTTAGCTAGAGGACGCTGCTTATTACAGCTTCTAAGTAAAGCTTGACTCGGCTTCAAGGAAAACTATCAAAGCTTGAAGTGCAGAGCCAGAACTGGAATATTACTAGCTTTTCACAACTATAGAGTAAACTGCTGTACTTGTTAAGGTCTGAAAAAAAAGCTTGGGCTTTTCTAGGAATAAAACACCAATTAGGTGTTTGAGGGCTTTTAATCTCTGGCTTCTTAATTTTTGTTTATGGGGGTCCATCTCATGTACTCTACGTATTTCTATGTGAACATGCTGAGCAGTGATAGAAAATCTGAGTTTCAACTTGAAGTTCATAGTTACTGTCTTCCTGGGTTTTGTGCATAATTTGTACCCATTTATTTGAAGTCTGAACTGAAAAAGTCTGTTTTCCCCAGCACTGCTGTTTCTAGAATTTACCATGGCATTTCTGTTCTCTCTCTTTTCACTTTGGAAAGGATTGGCTGGATGCATTCAGCTGCATATCCTGTATGCTGCAATTGAATTGATGTGTAATCTCACTTTGTGTTTTGCAGGGTGCAGGAGCTCATGTCAGACGATCAGCGGGAAGCAGGACGAATCCCTCGCACAATTGAATGTGAACTGGTTCAGGATCTTGTGGACAGCTGCGTCCCAGGAGATATAGTCACAATTACGGGGATAGTAAAGGTGTCAAGCACTGAGGAAGGTGAAATACATTATCTTAGAACACTTTTTTCCTAAGGTGGGAGTTTGTCTTGTGATTACCCAAGCAAAACAGCAACCATCCCCCTAAAACTGAGCTCTCAAAGTTGTAAGTGCATTAAGTGTGTATTTCTTCAGAAGTTACCAAAGCTTTTCAATGAAGAGTTATTTCGATAAGGCCAGAAGCAGAGCTGTCCAAAAGGTGCACTGTCTCTAATTGCTGACAGACCGTGAATTTTGCGTCCCCACTGATTTATACACAACTGTGGACCTGAATGTGAAGTGTCGGTCTGACATCTGATGTCAAGTGATAGAAAAGCCATCTCTGGACCACTAACAAAGGAGGGGACATCCCTAAAATCTCGCTGTGACTCATTTGCTTAACCTTTTCCCCTTAATATCTCCTTCAGACATTAGGACAACTGTCACACTGTTGTGAAGGAGTGTTACTTTTCTTAGTTTAGTCTTCCCTATAGAAATTTTACAACTGTTCAGTAACCATTGGGGAATAGAGAAAATGATTAAGGTGTTATGTTTAGTGCTTCTGCAGCATGCATTTTTCTTTCCTTTAAATATTGAGTGGAATCGTTTTACATTCAACTCTTATTTGCCTGCAATAATATTTTAAAATTCCTGAAAAACTTAAGTTATTCTGGGAGAAAATTCTCCATCTAGCCATATACCCTCCAATTCAGCAAAATATTTTATTCTATATGTAAACAGAGGGAACTTAAAAAAATGGATGGAATTAGAAACTTATTTTGCATGAATTTTAGAAAATACAAATTTCACGTTTTGCACATGGTTGTACGTGATATTTCTGAATTACTCTATGCCATTTGTAGATAACAGTAAGAGTACTTAATGATAGGAAAAAAGTACTCCATCACCCTTTCTCAATTTTTCTAACAGGAGTTTCTAAAAATATGAATGACAAGTGTATGTTCCTGTTGTACATTAAGGCTAATTCTGTCAGCAACAGTAAAGGACAAAAACTGAAGAATTTTGATGATGAGACTTTTCAAAGATCGTTCATGGAGTTTTCACTTAAAGATCTCTATGCTGTCCAAGAAATTCAAGCTGAGGAAAATCTGTTCAGGCTTATTGTAAAGTAAGTTGTGTCAAGTCTAGACTGGATCTAGGATTAGACTTGTGAAATCAGTATGACTAACTTCAGACAAACATGACAACTAATCTTAAAGCTATGAAATGTCTGAGGCTTGTGCAACAGAAACCACAGAGGTGTAACAAACGAGTGGGCAAGGGGCTTAGGAGAGGAGTGAAAGTTTTGCAGTGGGGATGCAAAACTACTCCCTTTGGGAGGGGTTTAAGGATACAAGAAGTTAGCTGTGATTTAGTTCAACTGTGGGACAGAAAGCTACAGGTAAAAAAACAGTTAATTTTGCTCCTCACCGAGTAAATTCCACTTAGAGGTAGCATTTTTTTCTCTGCTCTGCTTTTCTGGAGGAAGGAGGTGCAAGAACTGAGCAGTGTGTGAAGTTCTACATGTTTGTGAAGGTGTTCTATGATGAGAGGGAAAACAAGTGATTATTTAGTAGTAATACAAGAGTTATATTCCCTTTTGTTCTTTGTTTTTTTCAGCTCCCTTTGTCCTGCAATCTATGGCCATGAGGTAAGTAATTTAACAACTTTGCTTGCAATTTCAGTTTGAAATATTTATGCCACATGAAACTCCTAAAGGATTTATAAAGCTTATCTGGAGTAGGGGGAATGAGCAAGGACTGTTTTTACAGATGACTGTGACTCAGTCACTTTTGGTGTCAAGGAGGTGGCAGTTCAGTCATCCAGAAGGAAGGGGATATTTCAGCCAATTCTGGGGAGCTGTCAATATTGGTCACCTTGATCAAATACTTATCAGTGTTGGTATCTACCACAACAGATTGTAAAGGCAGGTTTGGCTCTGGCGTTATTTGGAGGATGTCAGAAGTTTGTGGATGACAAGAACAGAATTCCAGTGCGAGGAGATCCGCATGTTTTGGTTGTTGGAGATCCAGGATTAGGCAAAAGTCAAATGTTGCAAGTATGGTTTGATTTATTACTAGTTTATATTTTTCTTTAATTCCGTGTTATCTTGACTTCTTGTAATCATGATAGGATAGCTGTGCCAAGACCAAAGGGTTGCTTGAGCCTGGCTGGAGCTCTCTTTTCATATAGGAAGCCTTAACAATAGGCTAGAATCCAAAAGAGTACCCTGTTCACCACTCCTTCTGGTGACCCTTGAAGAAGGACTTGTTAATACACTTACAAGATCAGATACACTTGTTCAGGCCCATGGGCTTTCAAGTATAGTCTCATAGGCTTTGCTGTCCTGCCCTTACATAGTTTTTTTTCAACCCTTTTCCCCAGTGAAGAGTGTCACTCCTTCCTCTCTTCATTTAGCTGGTCCACTGTCAAATAAAATAAGTACACTGATGGAACAAATGCAACTTTAAATACTCTCCTAGGAGGTTTACTTCCATCTCTTAGCCCATTTCTGTTGCTAGCACAGATCTTGATGGGCATTTCTACATGACCATGACAAAATCAATTAGTAATAGTTTGAGGTTTTTTTGTCTTAAACTGAATGGTTTTAAAATTCCATGTGTTATCCCATGGTTAGTGTGCAGTGAAAGAAGGACAGAGTTCACCTAAGCCTGCAACACTACATTCCACATTTAAAAAGTCTGAGTCTTTCTAATGTGGACCTCTTATTACCAATCATATCCTAACATAATATATCCATATGGATATCCATTGTGATTGATATGTATGCAAGCATCTTAACAAATTTGTAATTTATTTTTTCATTGGATGGGGACTCTCCAGCATAGAGTAGCTGATCTGTTTTTTCACGTTGTTACTAAATGACACAATGCCATTCAAGAAAAGCTAGCACTCTGTCAGATGCAAGACTCTTCTCCGTCATCACTGTCAGAGAAAAAAAATTCTAAGGAGAAAAGCAAAGGAGCCTGTGTAGAAGCTAGGGTTTGGGGAGATTTTTGTGGGGCTTTTTTTGGTTGGTGTGGGTTTTTTTTTCCCTCAGGTGTTTGGTGCCTGTCACAGATTGGTACTAAATAAGTGTGCTTTGTGTGTTTAAAAATAAAACAGAGGCACCTATTACAGAGTAACTACAGATACTGAGAAAAATCCAGTCATAACTGTATTCTAGACAAATTTAACTGCAACATGTCTGTGTTCAAGCTTAACATGCTTTGCTTTTCTAATTCATATTTCAATTTATAGGCTCCTTTTTGGATACTACAGATATGAAGACAAGGACTGTCCTTTATCCCTTAGTTCTGGAAAGAGTTACATGTGCTTTCTCTGAAGCAGCATGTGCTGGGCACTAGGGCAAGATACTAGTCTTAAGCAGACCTTTGGGTGAAGATGCAGAAACTATGTACCTGCAATCCAATGACAAATTAGTATGTCCCTGGCCATTTCAACATAATTTTAAAATGTGCTTTAAGTGCTATGCCCAAGATCCTAGTAATTTTGGTAACACAGTAGACATGGCTGTGCTGCAAGTGCCCAAAGTTATGCCTACCTCTTTACACAAGTAAGCCTCTTGGGGTTGCAAGGAGTTAATACTTTACTGTTGATCTGTGTTAAATAGAAAGAAACAAGTCTAGGCTTACTCTGAATCATTTCTCTAGAATAAGTCTTATGAAATTCTTCACCTTGGGGAGGGGAAAAACTGTTTATTTCTCTTCTAGGCAGTGTGTAACATTGCTCCTCGAGGTGTGTATGTTTGTGGTAATACTTCCACCAGCTCTGGCCTGACTGTTACACTATCTAGAGATGGTACTTCTGGAGATTTTGCCTTGGAAGCTGGTGCTTTAGTGCTTGGAGATCAAGGTAACACATGTAATGTCACAGGTTTTATGACAATGTGTGAGGGTTAGGGTATCCTGCTGAGTCTGACAGTGCTTGCTCAACTGTGGACTAAAAGTGTATATTTAAAGTATGATACTGGCTTTCTACACCTTGAGATATTCTGAACTTCTCCAGTGACTTCAATGTGGGTGATTCGTGCTTTCCTAGGGTGTAAGAAAACTTGTGTTCTGCAATTCACATGCAAAATTTACTGTGTCAGAAGAACTAGGATTTTTTCTTCAGAAATCTGACTTGATAGCAGTTGCTGGATTCTTACTTTGTGAAAAAGAGACAGCTTATGGAATTTGTTGTCTCTTTTTAAAAAGGCTGTGTTGTCATCTTAGTGTGTAATCAAGATGCTGCATATGCAAGTCAGGCTGACTTTGCTATAATCCAGTGCTACATTACACACATTTGTCCATCCATTAATGTGTTTTCTAATAAGACTTTGTCCTGTTTTAATTGCTTCCAGGAATTTGTGGAATAGATGAATTTGATAAGATGGGAAACCAGCATCAGGCTTTGTTGGAAGCCATGGAACAGCAAAGCATCAGCCTTGCCAAGGCTGGCATTGTTTGCAGTTTGCCAGCTCGGACATCTATTGTTGCTGCTGCAAACCCGGTTGGAGGACATTATAACAAAGCCAAAACAGTGTCTGAGAACTTGAAGTGAGCACTTTCTGAAATGCTGCTTTTATAGTTCACATTCAGGAGTAGATGCTTCTGGTAGTCTTGTAGCTTATGTGTAATTAGTTTTCTGGAGCTTGAAGACACACTTCAATGATTTTTGGTTGCTTTTGAGACAGAAATTGCTGTTCTACTTTATTCTGAATGAGCAAGACAGGATTTTTGACACGTATTTGAAGTGGAACAGATTTGCTGTAGTTTTTCCTCTGCTCTGTGTACTACATGGTCCTTTGTCTTTACTCTAGAATGGGAAGTGCTTTACTGTCAAGATTTGATCTAGTTTTCATTCTACTGGACACCCCAAATGAAGACCATGACCACTTGCTGTCTGAGCATGTGATGGCAATACGAGCAGGGAAGCAGACAGGGTGCAGCAGCGCTGTTGTGGCCCGGGCCAGCTCACAGGACTGCTCTGTTCTCCAGGCTGTGTCTGATCGACCGCTGCTTGAGAGGCTAAAGGTAGGACTTGTCCTGTGACTGCTGCTCTGCCCCTTGCTTTGGGACCTTGACCTGTTGGATGTCCTCAAGCCTCCCACTACCATTCTTCTCATAATTGCCTCTGAATTGGAGGAAGCATTTAAGGCTCCGACTCCCAGTTTCTACCAATTGTTGTAGCTAACATTACCTATCCTGCTGGAAGATGTGGTTCAAGACATCTTCCATCACGTGGAAGAGAATTTGTTAGCTGAGGTGGTGGGTTTTTTGGTTGTGAGAAGACACTTTGCACAAGATGCTCTAAAGCAAATTTGTTGTGTTAGGTTTCAATAAAGAGCTACAGAACTAGACTTGATACAATAACTTGGTATGCAGTGAAGCCTTGAATCCAAAAAAAAGCACTATGTGAATAAATCCTTGGGCATCTGCAACTCTACAGATTTGGGGATTATAGGAGAGGAAGTATATTTCTTATTAGACTTCAATGATCATTTTGAGAACTCCCAGTTCTTGGGAGAAATACTCCTGCTGAAGCTGAACTCATGCACTTTTGGAAGTAGAATATCAACAAAGATGATTTATTCTTCAGTGGAACTCTAACAACTGGGAATTTAGATTTCCTCTAGTTGAGAAAGAATTTGTTATATAGTTAAATCCTATTTGGCACTTCTTATCATTCCAAATGAGAAGCCTTGGCTGCTTTTTTCTGAAGTGGCCAAGTGTGTGTGTGTTTACATGTCTAAGCACAGGGTATGGACTTCAAGTAGGCTGTTCATATATGAAGCACTAGACCTTTTATAATTATTATTTCACCAGATAAAGCATAGAAGATGACAATTTTACTATAAAATTTTTGTTGTATAGGGTTCAGGCAGATAGAAATCTAAGCTTCCTGTAATTGGGTTAGATCTCAACAGGAGAAACCTTTGATGCCATTCCACATCAGCTGCTGAGGAAGTACGTTGGATATGCTCGGCAGTACGTTCACCCAAGTTTATCTCCAGAAGCTGCACAGGTCCTCCAGGAATTCTACCTTGAACTTCGGAAACAGAACCAAGGAGTAGACAGTACCCCAATCACCACAAGGCAGCTGGAGTCACTGATTCGACTTACAGAGGTAAATGCAAGCTGTAATACTTACAGCAAAGAGGGTATTCCTAAGGTACTACTGATGTCCTGTAATTTTTGACAGCTTATTCACTACTATGCTTTTTCTTTTGGTTGTTTCAGTTAAAAAAAAGAATGAAAGAGGCTTAGAAGTGCCTAAGAGCTACTGTAGCTTAAAGTCTCTTATAAAGTAAAACACCCTTAAGGGGGTGGAAAGGGAATCCATTGCTCTCCCCAAAAGGTGAAAAATTAGGAACAACCTGCCTACCTGTCTTGAACTTAGAATTTTGCTGTTTTCCCCAACACTATGCCAAAATAACACTATTTGTGATCTGCTGTGTTCAGAAGAATACAGATCAAAAGCAAATAAACTCCTAGCTACAGCCTAATAATGCAAGTATGCAGGAGGTAACATTGACACACTAACAAATAGAAAATCATGTAGGTTTAGAGTTCCATTTCTGCTCCTAAAATTTGTGCTTCTTGTAGAGTGTTTGTAACCTTTCACATCAGCTATAATATATATTAAATAAATGTTTATGGGGTTTTTTTGTTTGTTTGTTTTAAGGCACGATCAAGGCTGGAATTAAGAGAAAAATCTACCAAGGAAGATGCTGATGATGTAGTTGAAATAATGAAATACAGGTAATACTGCTTTAAAAGAAATAAATCATCACAGTGTTATGCATTCAAAACAGTTTCTCTTTACATATGCAGACACAGTGAAGAAATCGCTTTATCAAATTTAGACCCATGATACTATTTGGATTTGTTAGCTGCTCTTTAGAAACTGACAGCAGCACTAAGTTGAATACAATTCCTTAGGCCTTTGAGTTGTGTGATCACAGTACTTGTGTGTACCTGTGCACAGTAACTTAGACAAGAGGCTGCTGAAAGTTTTTTTTCTCTTGTGTAATTACTGTGTTGCAGCTGAACAGTTAAAGTTTAAAAGTGTTGGATGAATGCTTAGCCTAAGTTCCCTAGATAATGACTTTCTTGATAGGGGAGCATTTATGTTTTAGGATTTAAATCCATGTATGTTTGCTTTTATCTCCTGTTGATCTCCTTTCCAATGTGTCTTTAGCATGCTGGGAACCTATTCTGATGAGTTCGGAAAACTGGACTTTGAACGTTCACAGCATGGGTCTGGAATGAGCAATCGGTCACAAGCAAAAAGATTTGTTTCTGCCCTTAACAAGATTGCTGAAAGAACTTACAACAACCTCTTCGACTTGCAGCAGCTTCGACAGATTGCGAAAGAGCTACAAATACGAGTAAGTTTGGAAATCAGGGATTTCTTCAACAACAAACTGCAGGACCAACCAAAATTATTTATTGTAAAACGGGAAGTAGAAAAAGCACATCTGCTGTGCCTCTGCAGTGAACAGAAATGACCAATTTACTGCTTTTAGGCTGAACAGTCCTCCTTGAAGTAAAAAAAAATTTATTTTTTTTTAATTTTGTAAAATTTACTAACCTCACCAGCTCTTTGGCAAGAGGAACCCCTTGCACTAGTAAGGGCCGATTGTACTTCGGAAGCCAGTTCTTAACAAGATTCTGCTTTGTTCTGTGAAAGGCAGTGTTGGTTTCAGTATACTTTACTCCTTCTGGTTCCCCAGAGGACACGCCTATTTTTGTTCCCAGATTTAGACTTGTGGTGTCCATGCTCTCTTTTGGCGGTGCAGTAATTTTTCTGCTTGATCTCCTCTGGACAAGTACAACTTTGCGACTTCATTCCTGCTTCAAGCGTCCTACTTGTGTAACTTCATAGGGACATCATGTAGAACACATGGCCACAAATGTATTTTACCTTGTCATTTATTTGCATTGGTACTTGTGGAGGACTTTAGCAAAACAAGAATATTGATAGCTAATTCTGCTTTTTGCTTCGTGATAAAAAGCTTCAAGTGCCAACTTAGAACTGGATTTCAGATGTATTGAATGAATAGTAGTGATAATTAATTTCTCTTTATGAAGCTTATTATGGACAGTGGTGCTGGTCTTTGTGTTACCGGGTGACCTTACTTGGGACAAGATGGCTTCAGTTTCCAAACTTGTCTTGCAGTGGTGTGTGTACATAAGCCTGGATTTGGTTTGAGTCTTGTCTGACATCCAGCTCTCTTTTTGCATGATCATCATTAATTCAGTGACTACTGAATTAACTCTAATTCAGAGAATAGAATATTTTTTGCCCATTCAAAGTTCTATAGCTATAAATCAATGACAGTTGTAGAAAACAAGTTCTGTGTTTCAGAACTTGTATTTATACGTATCTAACTGCATGCTTTCTGCATGTTACAAAGTACAGAACAGAATTGCTGTGTAAGAATAGTGAATAAGTAAAGCACAAAAGGGTGGTACTGATGGTGTGCCTCCTCCTAGAAGGTCAACAGTTGGCAAAGGAAACCAACCTGTCCTTAGCTCACTTTATTTCATTTGGTTCTTTTAAACTGTTTGTTGTTTGGCCTCAGCTAAATGTCATTCTCCAATTTGATGATTTTTTTCTTTATTTTCACAGGTATCTGATTTTGAAAGCTTTATTGGATCCCTAAATGATCAGGGTTATCTTTTGAAAAAGGGTTCAAAAGTGTATCAGCTTCAGACTATGTGAAAAGAGTCACTGTGCTGGACTCTGGGGACACAGTGATGGACCTGCAGCAAGACACAAGGAGCTGCAGCCTGGCACTGCTGGCACTGACTGAGGGGCAGAAACTAAAGTGCCCACGGGCTTGTTTTAAAGCTGCTGTGGGACAAACTGGCACATGATGTTGCTGCTGACTCATCCTATTGCTCTGTGAGCCCAAAGGGGACTGTGTAGGACTAGAATGTATCTCATCGCCCTTGAGCAGTGGAAAGTGTGGGTTTCTATTGCCATTATTACAATGCTATAACAGATTTTACTTCTAAAAGAAATGTTGGGCCCACAAACTTAGACCCATAAGTATTTCATGAGATGATATGAGCTGTATTTTTAGCACTGTAGTTCATCAGAGGAATTTAAAGTTGTGAATCTTCATGTGGAGACAACACCCTTTTTATAGCTGTTACCAAATGATGCTTTATTGTCATGGCCTTGGAAGATGAGATTTTATTTGGAATCCAAGTTTGATTTAAGAAAATATCCTTATTACAGTATTTGATTTGCAAAACAGTAATTGAATTTTGACTTTCATTAAACTTGATATATGAGAAATATTGTTTGTTCAAGGCTGTGGTGTGGTGTCAATGGCCATTGCAAGATGTATGAAACAAGCAGGTTATGGGGATTTCTGTGTACCTCTGTCCCCGACAGGAAAGAATGTGTGTTTAGCAAGAGTGAAGTGCTTTGAAATCAGAACCAGGGTCTGGTGCAAAAAAAATGGCAGATGAGAAGCTTTGTGTAAACATTAAAAAAAAAACAAACAAGAAACCCACCACGCACCCAAAGAATAATATATTTTCAAAAAAAGACAAATGCATTGCTGATCCTTCCGTTTTCCCTCTTGTGTTTCCTAAGGTAAGTTAAAAAAACATTGTTTCATCTTCGGATTTAAGTGTCAGAAGGTCTGATCTGCATCAGCCTTCCCCCTCCCCTTGATACCAAATCACAGGCTCTGAGAGAACATAATGAACTGCTCGGTAGCAAAATGAAACCTAGTTGGACAGATGAGGTGCGTAAAACAACTAAGATTTTATCTCTACATCTGAACTCTTAAAGGGCAAGCAGCAGTCAGCTCTTTGCAGGTCTTGTTTGTTATGGTAACTGTTGATGGCTCCTTTACATGTCTGTCCATGTGTGTTGGTACTGGGGCAGCAGGGGCGAGTTGTTAGGTTGACTACACCCTCTGCCAACCGACGAACGCGGGGCCGACAGAACGGACCTCAGCAGCAAATAAAGGGTTGGGCCCGGAAATGTAAACGCTTCTTGTAACTTGAGCGAGAGTGAACAGGGGCCAGGGAGGGCTCTCGGGGCACGGCGCCCCTGCTGCCGCCGCCCGCCTGCCGTAAAGCGCGCGGCCGGCCAGGAGGAGGAGGAGGGCTGACGTAAAGCGCCGCAAAAATGTCGCGAGTCCCCGCCGGCGCTCGCGGCACAGTCGCCGCGCGTGGCTCGCGCGCCGTGCCGGGTCCCGCGGGGCGGATGGC
>VXBA01003079.1:823825-843464 GCA_013399895.1 Serilophus lunatus | reverse complement strand
GGCCGGGCAGCGGCGGTCGCGTTCTCGCTTGCGCCGGTGCGCGGAGCCGCCGGGCCGGCCCGAGGGGGAGCCGTCGTTCCCCCGCAACGCGGCGAGAGCCCCGCTGCCTGCGGGACACAGGTGTCAGACGTTTAGTTACACTTTTGCGGGTTTGGGGTTTCTCTGGGCGGGGTGTTTTCCAGTTAACTTTTATCAAGTGGAGGCCGTGTCGTTGTGCAAGCAGCAGGCTGCTCCCCAGAACTTCGCGGGCTTTCTGTCTTGTTCTGCTCAAAAGTGTTTGTGGTGATTGATTAAGTTATATGCCAAGTTGGGCTGTTTTGCCTCGGTGCCCTGAAGTTCCTTTGCTTGCTTACTTTACAGTATGAAAACCCCTGGACCATCCCAAATATCCTGTCCATGGCACGAATGGGTCTGGCACCAGTTTTAGGCTATTTGATTGTTGAAGAGAATTTCAACGTTGCACTTGGTGTCTTTGTTCTGGCTGGTGTGACAGATCTGGTATGTTCACAGCAGATTGGAAATGCTTTGGGGACAGTATGGCTTATGGTGATCTCATTAATCTGCATTGCAAGTTAGACTCCAGTGTCGAATGGAAGTGGATAAAACAGATTAGTTTTTATATTTGTTGTTCTCTAGGAATGCTATATGTATCCTTTGTGACAGTGCAAAGGGAACTCGCAGGTGCCCAAAGGGGACCTCATGCTGCTGGAGCAAAGAGGGATGTCAGGGTTCCCTGACCAGCCTCAGGTCCAGTCAGAGCATCTGGTAGTCTGTTATTGTGTGCAGGTGTACCCTGTGCATCCATCATGACCAATAATTTGTGTGAATTTTAGAACATCAGGTACACCCCTCCCCCCCCCTTTTTTTAAAAAAAATTGATGAGAATTGAATATATTGAGAGGTTTCCAGAATCTGAAATACAATGAGGGAAAAAAGCAAGATATAGGTATTATATTATATTTCATCATAGTTAAACTAGCTGTTTTATGTGACATCTTTCATTAAATTTTTTCTCTTTTCTGACAGAGATACTGAATTTTTTTTTTTCCTAGTTGGATGGATTTATTGCACGCAATTGGGCTAATCAGAAATCAGCATTGGGAAGTGCCCTTGATCCTCTGGCTGATAAAATTCTCATCAGTGTGCTCTATGTAAGCCTAACTTGTGCAAATCTTATCCCAGGTGAGAAAACCTCAACTGCATGTACTATATAAGGCGAAGATGTGTAGTAATATTTCTTGTGTTTCTAGAAGGAAGAATGCCTATCACTTCAAACTCTGACTTTGTCAGTTGTACTTTGCTATTTGCTCCCAATAAATATTTAACATCCACCCCAACAGACCGAGCAGAAAGCATGTGATGCCATATGCAAAAACAACTGGCATATTCTGCCATTTTCAGATGTGCTTTCTTTAAAGCAGTAATAGTTAGTAGCTATGTTAAACCTTGTTTCATACGCTGGATTGTTAAAAGACATCAATGTCTTCTGAAGTCATGTTAAAAATCTGCATAAAACTTGTCCAGAAGCATTTGGGAATGGTTATTTTTTTCTTACTTCATATTTTATGCTCTTCTGGTTGTGCTTTGTTTTTAGTCATGGTCATGGTTTTTCACTAAATCCCGTTGGCTTGATTTTTCAGTTTCACTTACTTCCATGATTATCCTGCGGGATGTAGCTCTCATTGCTGCTGTTTTTTATGTGCGATACAAAACTCTCTCTCCACCAGTAAGTGCATAGCATTAAACAAAATTGTTTGAACATGTTATCTTAATAACAAGTAAATTAATAAACCTTTAACAAAGTTAAAGAGTTAAAAGTTAAATCTCTGTGACCAAGGGATTTTCATTTGGGGAGCTGATGGTTGCTCAAAACTTGGGTGTATAGCCTAAGATATAATACTGTGCTTATTCTCTTGCCAGGTAGACTTCTAAGTAGAACAGGGTTTCATAAAATACATTTCATAAACATGAGTCAGAGCTACTGGTAACTGTTTTTGCTGTGTATAATGTGTAGTAAATCATTCAAATGAGCAGTGTGATTCTTTAGTGCTACAGTTGACTTTTCTGTATCTTGTGAACAGGTGTATCAAATTGAATATACTGGGATTGCATTTTTTCCTCTTTTCTCCCCCAACAGAGAACACTTAGTAGGTATTTTAATCCCTGTTATGCTACTGCCCAGTTAAAACCAACAGTCATTAGTAAGGTAAGAGTAGTAACTCATTACAAAAGATAATGCCTAATGTCTCGATACTTGGAGTGTTGTGTAGTTTGGAGGGAGGGGATAATTTGCTTTTACTGCTAAGTACACTTTCAAAGTAGAGCCAACTAATTTGGAGGCAACTTACATACATCCTGAAAGATTTTCAACTGTACTCTGTCAGAGCACATGCTAATTTTGACAGTGTGAGGTGCTTCATTAAAAGAGATTTCCAGACAAATTTTTCACTATGTAGACTAATGCTTAAAGCAATAATAAGTTTATATTGGTATTCCTTGCATAATAAACATCTTAGTTTTGGTCACAGTTCCTATTTTGCTTTTCAGATGAATACAGCGGTTCAGCTAATTTTGGTGGCAGCTTCTTTAGCAGCTCCTGTTTTCAATTATGTGGACAGCATATATCTGCAGACATTATGGTAACGTCTGTCTTCATCTTTTTTTAGATAATTAATGTGCTCCTAAAGAAACTGATAATTGAGATTAATCTAATTGTGTGAAACAAAGGAACTGTGCCCAGATGATGCAGTGAACCCATATGCCTGAATTTTTACAACTTTATTTTTAAATGACACCAGAGCTAGATATTTATTGTTACTTAATTTACTATACAAGTGAAAAGTAGTCAAATAAAATGAATGAAGATCCAGGAATAATATCTTAGAAACAAGCCTTTAGGGTAGACATTGTGTGGACAGGCAAAACATAAATTCAGATCAATAGAAAAGAAAGGAAGACTGTATGGATTCTTCATGTATTCATGCCATTGCTGTCCTTGAAAAGCAACCTGGATATAAAAAATAGACATTAAATGTTTTCTTAATTTTACTTTATACCATACCTGCTATCTTGAAATCCATCTTTCTGGAGCCTCTTTGAGAAGCACTTAAAGAAATGGTGGTTCCTGCTAGACTGTAGAAAGGAAGGGGAGAGATCAGATGAAAACAGGCATTACAGGAGTGTTCCTCCTTAAATAATGCTGTTCCTTTCACTGGCATAGGAGATTCGAGTGCTGACTGCAGGTACTACAAGTGCAGTTACTTTTCCTGAGCAGTTAGATATGATTTCAGAACAAAGAGGCTGAACAGCAGATACCAGAATTATTTAGTAACTTAGTAATGAAACATCCAGTATTACTTGTCTTCTAGAGAAAGAAAAAAACCCCAGCCAAACCAAGTATGTCGAAATGCCTAATCCCAAACCAAATGCACTTAAGGAACTAGGAACCTTGATCTTAACTGTCAGTGTGGTTTTCATCCTGTTGCAAAAACAAATACAGAATTGCATCTGTGAAAGACGCTTAACCTTGCTCCTTGTCTGGGGCGCTGAGAGGGTTACTATGTTGTGAATAATGAAGAAATGCTGGTTGGAGTTTGCCAGTGTCCTCTGTAAACACTCTCAAAAATGACCTGAGTGGCCCAGGGAGGGTTAACAGAGGGGCAGGACTGTAGCAGTGACACAGCTGAGTGGATGGTGTCAGCCTTGTATACAGAGGAGCACTGATAATTTAGGAATATATTTGATTGTTGCTCGGTGTCTGGGAAGGAAACGAGACTGAAACAGTAACTTGTGCTTTTTTCTGGAACTTTGTAAAATGTTAAGTTCGAGTCTTGTGTGGTTTGAATGCTCCCCTTTCACACTACCGAGGAACAGTTTCTCACATCAGTCAGTTCTCAGCCTGTAAAAGTTAACGTCTGTTGCAATTGCTGAATCTTTTATCTTTTTGTAAAACAAGTGCTAATACAGTAAAAATTTGTCTTAGCATGCAGTTACACTGAAGCATGCAACTTAGTGCTGGATTGCAGATTCTTTGTTTATCTAATCCTCCACTCAGCACTGAATTTCAGTATATAAACTGTAAACTGCATTTCTGTGAAGGTGCATAGTGAAAAATAAAGATGCTTAAAAAAAGAACAGCTTTCATACTGTCCATAGATTCACATGACTTACAGGAACTGTTTTCCCCCAAGGTGCATCACAGCTTTTACAACGGTGACATCTGCCTACAGTTATTACCACTATGGTCGGAAAACAGTCCAGGTGATAAACAACAAGTGAAGCGTCCCTGGAAGGACAGGGAGTTCCCAGCATGGAGTGCTGTGCCTCTGAAGATGGTTGTATTGCAGCTGAGTTTTGGATCAAGTACTCTAATTTCTCTGCTTTAAACCGTGAAACAATGAAGTGAGATTTGAACATGTACTGTGTATATATATGTAGATAGAGACTTTTCAATGTATTTTTAATTTCTTTAAAAATGAGGTTATTTACAAAACCAAATAAATAACATTCTTAAAAATGTGGGTTATTTGTTGCTGCCATGTGCATTCTGAATAATTTTGTACTGTTTTTGAAGTCAAAATACACACTTTGCACCAGGTTTTTTTGTCTGAGAAGAAAAAAGCAATTACAAGAAAAAATTTGTACCTCAACCTAAGTCGCTAAACCAGCATTGCTCTCAAGGATTTAATGATATACCCGAGCTTGCAGCAGAAGCACATCATTGAGGAACAGTATCCTCAGAAGTTTAAACCAGAGAGAAATTTTACTTCATATTCCATGTTGGTTTGGAGAAGGTGTGAAGAGTTCTACCCTGCTTCCTTTTCTTTTTAAATAAGCAATAGTGAACTGTGCTCAGAGAAGAGTTTTGGGTCTCAAAAGGCTCAAGCAGGACAGTGAGGAGTCTGTACCTAAATGGAATTACATTTCTCTTGCTATGCATTCATTTCTGGTGATTGAAAGAAAGTCTGTACTGTTTAAAGCTTGTAAAGATGCTGTTCAATCTAAATACCACTCACAAAAGAAGACATTTTAAGTGCCGCCCAAATGAATGGAGACAGTCTAAGAAACCAGAATGCACATACTGGTAATTTTTCCTGAACTTCTAACTTGAAGAGATATACCATGATCCCCCTCAGGCAAGGACAACTTATTCTTTGACGGTTCTCTACTTGAAATAGACAGAAGAAAAAGCTAAACAGAACAGATGTGGACAGTATACCTGTGTTTTCTGTATCTGAGCAACATGATTTTTCTTGTATGTCATAAAGAGTGCAACTGTGACATGCTTAAATAATTGCAATCAGGAGGTAAATGATACCACTGCAGTAGCAGCAGAAGAAAATTTGCTGTAGGCATCACTTTTGAGAGCACACAGTCTCTTTTGTGACAGCATATATTTGTATATAAGAGCATTTTAGTATTTTTTTATATTTAAACTTGTGTAAGATGGTGTACAGAGAAAACACTTGGTCTTTATTAGTACCTTTGTGATAAATCTCCCCGTGTTTTGTGGTTAGCACTGTATCTTACAGTGAAGAGATAAAGGGCAAAGCCCTTTATTTAGTAAAATGGGGCACTTTTTCTTGAAGAAACAGTTCAGAAAGCAGAAAATTAATGTACCCAGTCAGGTCATTCCTGTTTAGTACTACTTAATGTACTTGGGGTTTGCCGGGGGGCGGGGGGGGGGGGTGTTTCTTTTTCAACGTGACACTTTTTACCTGTTGTATGGAATTGCCGGGCACGGGGCTCCACGTTGATACAATGACTGCGGTACGCGTGTTAAATAAAAGCCGTTTGGATGCGCGATCCGCTTCTTTTGCCGCTGGCGTGTGTGGCGCTCCTCAGTTCCAATGGGTTCCCGGAGCACGTGCCATCCCGCGGGAGCGCTCGGCGTGCGCCGGGCGCGCTGCGGCGGGAGCTGTCCCCGCACGGCCGCCGTACCGGGGCCCGCCCTGGCGGAGATGGCGGCGCCAGAGCCTCCGGCCGAGAGCTCCCGGCCGCTGAGCGCGCTCCTGGGCGGCATCGCCCGGGCCACCTTCCACGGCCACGCCGCCCTCACCGAGGAGCTGCTGCGCGAGCAGCTCTACCCCGAGGCGCCGCCGGAGGAGTTCCGCGCTTNCCAAGCCGCGGGTGTTGCCGCCGTGGGGACACTGGCCACCCTCAGCGCAGGGCTGTGCCGTCCCGGCCGCTGTTGAGGCAGGGCCCCGAGCGCAGTGCTGCCCAGCCCAGCCCAGCCCATCCCCGCATATCCCAACCCAGCATATCCCAGCCCAGCACATCCCAGCTCAGCCCAACCGAGCCCAGCTCAGCTCAGGCCAATCTAACCCAACCCGGCCCAGCTCAGCTCCAGTGCCGAGAGAGGCCGGGGCCCGGCGAAGTTCGGCTCTCCAGCCGCTCCTGGGGACCGGGAGCTCGTCAGATCCCCACACTGGGGAAAGGGAAAAAGGCAACACAGGTTCTATGCTCTTGGAAGTAAGTACCCATTACTTTCTGAGCAATTCTCGCCAATTATGAAGCAAGCCCTTTTAGACAGTCAGCAGGTTTTGCTCTACGTGTAAGAGAGGAGAAGATACTTCTTGTAATGGATCTTTTTGGGCGCAGTTCGTGTAGTTCCTGACATCTCGCTGTGGCTCAGGGAGCCTCTAGGTGCTAAATGATTGGGTAGCCACTGCCACCTTGTGGGTAAACCCACAGTGACATTTATAAACTTGGTATTTTAAATATAATTGACAGATTTGGAAATTGATAAGCATGGTGGCACTCATTTTCTGCTTTTATGAAGACTCTGCTCTTTAATTATGAGGTTCATATGATGTCCTGAAATGCCTGCAATGGAAACTGAATCATAAAGATTGATCCTTGTAGGACTAAAGACTGGGTTTGTCTGTGGGCTTTTTTCTTTCCCTCCTCTCAAATACAGCTCTTATTCAAGCACTGTTGAGATGTTAATTCAGGCGCCAGAATACAGAGGTGATTAAAGTTTTGTGGATATTTACCCACTGTTGTAACAGGCATATAGCTTAGGAGGATGATGATATGTCAGGGAGAGGGTATCACATTCCATGTGTGCTGCTTTGGAAGCAAAACTCGTGGCAATTATGATCTTTGAGATCACTCCCACCTTCCAATGTAAATTAGCATCTAATGCTTACGAGGTGTGTTTCCTGGTCTTTGTGGGCACCACTCTTCTTATCTTCTTGTGGATGAAATTCCTGGGAAACAACTAAAGATTATCAGCAGTTCATCTTTACAGTTGAAGTTTTGAAGTAGTGCACAAACTACTTTGTACAGATGCAACTTCATGTCGAACGTGCATGGATTTGGGGTACTTATTTCTAGTGAGTAACTTGAAGGAAGTAGCACCCAAGTCCTGTGGATATTTTTAGGATCTCAGTTCTAAAGCATCCTAAAAAATCTCTTGGCTTTCTGGTCATTTTGAGGGTCCCCTTTCTTTCACATCTTCCAGTATCAGGGGGAGAAGGTTGATAATGGGATTGTGGTTTGGAAGTAGGGAGGCTTAAACTTATGTTCCTCTGTCTCCATCTACCAGATAGGGAAAACCATTGTCCTAGCTATTATTTGTGATGCTTCTTTTTCAATTCTCACAGCTAGTCTGCAAATTCTGCCTCTTGCATAAACTGAGTGGTCTGAAGCCATTACAAAGAGCTGCTTCCTTTTGTTTGAATAATGTGATAGGGCAAGGGAGAGGGGAAAGTCCTCCCTGGCCCCACCAGTTGCTTAACTTGAGGCAGCTGAGAACCACCAAACATGTACTTTCATACTTCAGAGAGTTGTCTGGAACGTCTTTAGTATCTCTGTGAATTGAAACATGGGGGGTTTTGTGTTGCATTATGTTTGCTAATAACAGCAAACTTCAGCAGTGGTCCTCTGTGCTTACAGCATCTTAGCCTTTGTACAAATATGCTGGTGTCTCCTCAGCACCTGAAGAAGCAAACTCTCACTGGAAGATGTGCGTTGTCCCTTCCTTGTCAGTTGTCATATGAATTTCTGAGCATATTTATTCCAATTTTGATACTGAATTCATTGTAAAAAATCTGCATGATTAAAATGATAAGAGCTGAAAAAAAATAAGTCTGTACTTTCTTTTGGTTTTATTTTTTCCTTCCTCCTCTGGGTGGTGGAGGAAGGGAAGCAAACAGCAGGACAGCAGCAGAAAGTCAGAGTATTTGTTAATGCAGCCATTTTCCTTGTGTGCAGTAATCTCCAGAAGCTCAGAAGAAGACTGGTAACTTTTATGTTTCCATAGATAATACCTAATCACACCAAATACATTATTTTGGGAGATGGCCATACTGTTGATTTTCAAATACCTCAGTTGGAAGTCCAAGTGACCATATGGTCAATATGGAAAAGATTAAATGTCTTATACTGTGTTTATTGACTCTGTAGGGAATATAATTAGATGGGATGGATAATGCCTTATGCATGTCTCTTGAGGATTTTTTTTCTGACATCTGTCTTCTTGATAGTCAGAGGAAGGGAGATTCATTGCCCCGTGACTTAATTGCTGTAGTACTTAATGTCTTCTAAGTAGTAGGCATAGATCTGTGCAATAAATCAACCACTTGCTTTAAACAGAGCTGAGCATAAATAAGGTGAAGGACTTTCCTGTGCATTTCTGCATTCCACCTGTGCAAAGCCTGGCACCTGTGAAAAGTATGGAGATGAATAAGTGACACAAAAGTGTATCATATTTGCTACAACAATAAGCATTTAAATGTGGGTTTTCCACCCTAGTTTATGTATAGAGTAAATCTGGTTTTATATTTATAAAAGATGTCATTGTGATCTACTTCTAAAGCTGTTTCTTTTGCTCTCTGTAGAGCTACTGAATGTGCATCTGAGCTCTTTCTAAAATGTCAAATTTATTTTGTAGTGATACTATGTTTCTATATTAAATTTGCCTTTTTTTTTTTCTTAAATCTTATTGTGTGGAATATCCTGGAAGGGAGAACAAAGCATTAGGCAGGCTGGCCCTGGAGAACTATATGATTTCAGTGTTGTTCTGTCAATTGTTTTTTGCTCTCTGCCTCCATCCTTCCTAGCCTCCTGTCCCTTAAGGCTGCAAAACATAGATAAACAGGGAGATCAACTTTTGCAGATTCTCACCCCCAGCTTTTTTGGTTTTTCAAATATTACTTTATGCTGATCAAAACACGAAATTTGTCTCCTTCCTAAGTTTAATTTACAGTTTAGTCCGCTGGTAATAGTTCCTTTATGTTTGGAGTCATCCCACTTTTTTCCTTTTGGTGGCGCTAAACCATTGCATTTGTTGAACGGGATCATTTGCTGCTGGGTTGAAAGTGTCCCTAGTTCACTCTTCTGCTTCAGAAAAAACTGTATGTAGGTGAAATAATGATAAAAATTTCAACATGAGGACTAGAAATATTGTATTTGAGTTATGAGTTTGTTTTTTTCACAAATGCTGAGGATTTTGCTGTCTGTAATATCCTGGTATGCAAACAGTAAAACATTAATCTGACTATAAATAATATGTGGGAACCAAGATCTTGGTGTCCAACATATAAAGTGCACACAAACTCTCTGTATACACTTCGTAATATCCACTAGCCCTCTTCCATCAATGGCTTTTATTAGGAATCATGCTGATATTTCTGAAGGCTATTTCTATCTGATCTAAAGGCTTGTGGGGTAAAACTTAGTGCCACTAGTCAGTAAAATCTCTCAGTGTGTAAAATGCTTTGTGGTTTCCTGAGCAAACTGCAGGTGCTTTGGAAGCTGCCTGGTGCTGTTACCGTGTGTTGTGCTGTAGTGGTTTAACCAGGGCTGGGTGCCAGGGGCCCACTACAGCCACCTTCTCACTCCCCCTTGCCCAGCTCTAGAGGAGAGAGAGAATATAACAAGAGGTTTCATTATTCATGATAAGGACTACAGCAGATTCTTTCTTAATCACCATCACAGGCAAAACAAGACTCCATGTGGGAATAATAGTCAAATTTATTACTAACAAGATCAGAGCTAAGAGTGAGAGACTAAAAGACACCTTTTACCCCCCACCCCCTCCTTCTTACATCCAACCTATTCTCCCGCAGCGGTCAAGGGAAAAGGCGAGGTGGGGGGGAGGTGTTGCTGTGGTCAGCTGCTGTTCTCAGCCGCTGCTTGGGGAGAAGAGTCCTTCCAGCCGCATTCCATGGGGTCCATCCCTCACAGGATACAGTTCCTCTCACAAACTGCTCCGGCGAGAGTCCATCCCATGGGCTGCAGCTGGATCTCAGCTCTGGCGCCAGGAGCATCTCCTCCCCCTCCTTCTGCACTGACCTTGGTGTCTGCGTTGTTGCTCACAGGCTCTCACCCTGCTCCTCTCCGGCAGCCATCTTCATTTCCAACTACTTTTTTTTTTTCTTCCTTCTTAAATATGTTATCACAGAGGCGTTCTGTCAACCACTGATTGGCCCTGCCTTGGCCAGCAGCGGGCCCAGCCTGGGCTTGGGGAAACTTCCAGCAGCTTCTCGAAGAAGCCTCTCCCTCAGCCCCCCCCACTGCCACCAAAACCTGGCCACAGAAAAACCAACACATGTGCCTAAAGAATTATCACCCTCCTGCTAGGGACTGCAGTCCTTTCTCTATGAAGTTTCTGTTGTGGCCACGAGAGGAGTTCCCAAAGCATTGCTACCCCTGTTTGAGAAGGAAGAGACTATTTCATCTTCATAAAAGGGATCTGCCCTTATGTGGGAAGTCAGAGCAGAAAAACAGTTGTAAGGTTCACTGAGTTGTGGAGGATAAAGGCCTTTGCATCTTTTTCAGCAGGATTTCTGCTGAGACGTTTCTGGTAACAATTACTGAAGCCATTTCTGGTAACTGAAGGCAACAAATGACTTCTTGCATTTTCTAATAAGGGAAGACAGTTGCTGCTCTTCTTTCTCAGATGCCTTAATTCCTCAAACATGTGAGCTGAATCACAAATCCTTGAGCACTTTGCTGTTGTCCAAGCTTCTGCAAGGCTGAGAGGCAGAACGGTTTCAGTCTGAAGTCTGAGATGAAATCATTTTGGAAGAGTTAGTAGGAGAGGCTGTATTTTCTGCCATTTAGAATTGTAGTTGTTTCTGCATCTACTACCTAAAGAGATGACTCGGTAAGCATGGTTGTTCTTCTCAATTCAGGTGAAAGGAAACAAGTTGTTGGTGCAGCAGTACCAACAAATACTGTATACAACAAATAAGAGCCACCTTCTACCCAAATATCTGTCCTGAGTAGAGTTACACTTTTCACTCCAGCGAATTATTGTGCTTACTTCAAATAATTTTATTTGTTATTGGGCTAGGTGAAAATGTATTAATAATTTTGCACAGAATTTTTGGAGGGAGGGAACATGTTACAGTTGAACATCCATGAGAAAATGATTATCTGAATTGATGTTTGCCTGGAACAACTAAATAAAAATTCTAGCCTTTTTATTTAAATTTAGTGATACACTATGCAGTTTGCTAACCTGAACACAGCTCCATTGCCAGCTCTGCAGTGTCTGGTGTTGCAGCACACGTTTTGTCTTCTCAGCATATAAACATTAAGCCCTGCCTTTCCACACCCCCCCCCTCCCATTTTAAACATTGTCTTAGGAGGGTAGAGAATGTAATGTTTACTTAACTAGCACCTAGCAACTGGTGATGAAAATGAGCTTGGATACTATGCCAAAGCATTCTTTTTAGTGGCTTGAGTGCCAGATATTCTAGGGTTTGGGTTTGTGTACACGTGGTCAGTTCACGTAAGGACTGGCATAGCTGTCATGAAGTGGAAGGGGCAAATACTTGAAAACAATGAGCTGGAGAGGAAGGTTGGATACAGAATATAACATGATTGAAGAGCATTGCCAGGAGTTGTAAGATAAGTGCTTCACTGCCCAGAGCAGCAATTTATTGCTTGGATATGTCAGGTAGAAAAAGCAGTGGACTTGCATCGTTATGGATTTTTTTAATACTCCTTTTTTGTGATTTCTTGAATTGCAAAAGTTGGGGTTTGTGTCATTAAAGCCTTTTGCAATTGCAACACTGTAATTATTGAGGAGATGTGTAGAAGGCGGTGGTGTTACTGTGGGATGTGGAGGTGATGGTGTTCTGTACCATGAGCAGATCTGTACAAATTGGACCATTGTTTTAAACAACAGGGTGTGAGCAAGGAATCTGTACAGTACAAACCTTATAGTCTTCCTATTGCTGTGCAAATCCTGAGGGCAGGCAGAAACAGAAGGGATGCCACGTTTGTAATGTCATTCATTTAACAAGAAGTGTTTTCTATAAATCAAATGTGAGGCAGAAAGGCTAATTTCATCTGGGACTTACAGTGCTGATATGCTGTAACTGTGCCACTTCATTGAAAATTGATTACTTAAGTTTAATGGTTTACTTGACCTTTTTTGTGCCCTTTTTCGAATGTTCTTAGCTACAGAAAAGTGGTAAATTAAAAAAAAGTCAGCAGACCTGCGTCACTGATGTGTAATAGATGTGATAAACTCTGTATGCCCAAATGAGAAGCAAGTTTCTCTCTCTCTCTCTCTCTCTCTCTCTCTCTGTGTGTTTTTCCACAACTGCAGTGTTGATTATATCTCTGCAAGTAAAAATCTAGTTGCTTTTTCCCAGGTGCAGGGTGAGGCCACCCATGTCTCTGTCTACAGCAGGCAGGTCAGTACTAGCTCTCCATGTTTATCTCTGCATTACCTCTTAGTCTTAAAATGCCTTACTGCCTTTTAAATCTACTGATTGCCACTTAATGGACTTCCAGAACAGCATGCTGCTGAGAAAGTTGAATTCCTTGGAGGTGGCAATGCTTGATGTCCACTTTCCCATCCAAATGCATGGTTTAGGTTGTTGCATTTGTAGAACTTTGGGAAGTAAAGTAACATTTTCATCATGACACCGGCAAGCTTCAGATTTACTCTTCATTTCTCAAAAAACCCAGACCCTACAGGTATGGTTATCCTAGTTTACACGTATGTGTGTGTCTGTGATTCACACATGCTGTGTATGTACCTGTGTGCATGCACAGAAAGGCAAGTACATTGGTTATGCTGAAATTCATTAGTCCAGTCTGATCCCTGCCATGTTTCTCTTGCCCTTAACAAGAGTCTACTCTGATTGAAGAACAGGGAGTCGGATCTTGCCTTTAAAGATCATTACTCCAAATTAAATGCTTCTGCTGTACTTAATTAGTATTCATCCAATGCATGCTGTATGGAGTCTATTTGAAAAGGAAGAAAGACTCCCTTAGGCTTCACATGTTGTTTTCATGCCTTTATTTCAGTAACACTGTTGTTCCGTTCCCTATTCCCCAGAGTGTGTGGAAATACTGAAGAGGTTAATGAAGTTCATTGCCATCATCTCAGCACTGGTGATTTTCTGGACTAGTATGGGTTGTCTTTCCTCTTTTAAATGTGGCCTATGAAAAAGGGAAAACTTCAGTTGTCTCATCTTCAATTTTGTGCATAAAGACTAAAATTATATTCTGTATTATATGATACTTTGAAAATGGTGTCTGTTACAACTGGTGTGAAGGAAGATTAGTTCTTGCTTGTTCCAGAAGCCAACTGATGTTGGCAGTGAAATAAAAATATTATTTTGAACCTTACAGGTCTCGTGTTGAGCTGCCACACAGCTGAGCAGATAATAGGCTTCACTCTTCCTTTAGATATACATGTTTTTTTAATTGCAAGTAAGGATTAATCTTATTAAGAAGAAAGACTTGTCAGTGGATCCTTACGTTGGAGTGAGAATAATCTCTGCTAACCTATACATCCTTATTTCACAGAAAGTTCAGAACAAGAAGAGAGCAACAGCAAGAGCTGTTAACACCCTATCAAAGATGCAAGACCTGTGGTATTCACTTGAGCCTGTGAAGTTCACAGCTAGTGTATGAAAAGGAAATTCGGATGACACAAGTCAACCTTTTTACAAAAAGGTTTCATTTCCATTAACACTTAGCAGCTGCAATCTTGCTATGATGTACTTTAGTTTTTTGACTGTACTAGTGTGTAGTATCTGGATGCAGTATATCCAACAACTTGTTAAAAAAAATGCTGACAAGAACAAAAGTTTTGTAATGCATGGCAGCTGGTAACAGCATTTCCCAGCTGGTACTCTGGATTTCTTCCAGTCTGGTGATCCAATAAGATGGATCCTGCAACATGTTTGAATGATGTTCATTTTTTCAATTAAAAAAAAAAAGGAAAAGCACTGGTGGTACAAAATA
The DNA here is from genome assembly GCA_013399895.1 of Serilophus lunatus. NCBI lineage: Eukaryota > Metazoa > Chordata > Aves > Passeriformes > Eurylaimidae > Serilophus > Serilophus lunatus. The sequence goes on along the minus strand of VXBA01003079.1, from coordinate 829,244 downwards.
CCAGGCACTGCAGTTGTTGAATGAAGTCTTTTATGTGTTGATGTTTTAGTCATTGAACCCAATGGGGCAGAAGTTTTCGGGTAAGAACATCTGGCAACTTGAGCTGTGGTCTGAATGCCCACCCTGGTTCTCCAGGAGCCTCTCTGGGCAGGAAGGCTTAGCTGCAGCTTCCGAGGGCTCCAGGTTCATCCCTGTAGGATCATTTGTTTTATAAAAACATGAAGTGAGTGACTCTCTAAAATAGCTATTTTTTCGTTTTGTATTTATTATAATTGTATTGCAAGCCTGGGACTCCCTCCTCCTCCTCCATTCCCAATAGAATTCAGTGTTTGTTTATCTGCTGTGCTTGAGGACTGTGTGTTTCACTTCTAAGGGCGACAGTGATCTTGGAATACATTTTTTTATCTCTCTAATTCTTCAGCACATTCTATATTTACCTCTTAATAATGCTGTTTTGTGTGATTTCTCATAAGTAAAAATCAGTGAAAGAATACATAAAATATACTATGCAGAGAAAATGCAGAATAATAGCTAACTTGCCCAAACAAATTTTAGACTTTATATAAGTGTTTTTGTAATGATTTTTAAAATATTTTTGTAATTATACCTGTTTGTATATGTTAATATATTTCTGAAAGCATGTTTTTTCACATCTCTCTCTCATAACAATAAAAAGTGGCAATACAAATACAGTTTGATTGAATTCTGTATTTCTTTCCAAATAAGTTTAGATTTTTTTCTGGTTGAGATGTTTTGAGATCTCTGCCAAAAGATTTCTACCTCAGCTTGGTGGGTAGTTTTCCTGTCTTTGCAGTCTCTATGAACTGTGATGCCGGGATTATGAAATACATTTTGCAGACACTGGAGTTGTATCTGTGTTAAAGGCAAGTAATCAACAGACATTTTACTCCTTGTCTTGACGTTTACACATGGCTTTGTTGTCTCTCTTCAGACTGTCACATCACATGTGCTGTTCTCTTATACTCTTTTTCACCTTTTCTGGTGCAAGAGTAGGTTATATTTTCTTGTAACAAGTTGTTTGTATAATAATAGGTACCCTTTAGTTTTACAGAGTCACATGATAGAAATATTTTATATATTTAAATTAATTGTGTGTTTTTAATTAAATTACATTTTTAGCTTTTTTTGAATTGAGAAAAATATTTGTAACTGCCTTTTTCTATAGAAGAGGAAATGGCATCTGATATGTGCTATTATTTTAGTAGATGGTCAGATAGTCTTGTGGTGCTCACACGTATGTGTTTACGAAGTATGTCTGCAAGAATACAGAGATAAGAAGAGAGGTTAGAAGGAGAGCCTTTCTAAAGCCTTTCCGTGATACTTTGGGTTTGTACGTTGCCAGGGATGAAGATGACAAGCTGTGATTCAAAGCCTGGTTGGGGCATGGCAGTATGGCCCTGTGGTTTGCTTTCTCATGTTGTGTGTGAGATGCTTGGATTCCGGAGCTGTCTGTTCCTGATGAGTCTTCAAGAGGCCACAGGTTGTTGTGCTGTACTTTGGACCCCTTGAGACCTCCAAGACAGTCCTCTCCTGAGGGCTTTGAGGAGCAGCTGATGCAACTTTGTAGAAGGGCTGTTTACCCATTGATTACAGGACGTGCCTCTTGTACATGAGTATATGTGTAGGTGCCTCTATTTTGTGCCTCTTATATAAAATCTCTTGAAAGAGGGGGATCTGGCTCTGGCTTATGGAAAACTAGGTTAAAAGTGTCAGTTGTTCCTTGCTTGTCAAGGAGAATGCTTATGCTGATTTTATGACAGGACTCATTTTATGACAGGATTCATTTTATGACATGTCAGGAAATCTATAAAAGGTCTCGTAATGAAAAGAATACACTTGAGGAATTTTCTAGCTCATGTGGACAAGTGGTAGGGAGTTTATTGAAATGAGTAGCCCCCAGTTTGACTAAAAGCCAAAGAAAAGCCATGGGAAAAATGAATTAAGTTCTTTTTTATGCCATGGGCTGCAATGCTTTGGAGCAATTGAGTGCTGAAGTTTTTATTTGTTAAGGCCTGCGACTGTGAAATCTAAAGCCAGATTTTGTTTGGCACCAAACAGTTTTCACTGGTAGTGTGTCTCTGCAAACCACAGTAATGCACATGCAACTCCCCAGAGCAAGCCACATTGTCTATGGAGACACAGGGGGATTGAGTTGTTCCTGCAAGCTTGATGGAAAACCTGATGACTTAGACAGCTCTACTGATAGATGACTCTGTCAGTAGCCTAACCTGATATAAATAGAGAACCTTCCCTGGGGTAATCAAAGCAGTCATTTATATTAATGTGATTCTTTTGGAGAATACTCTGATTGATGTCTTAGCTGTTTCATTAAGAGTTTTAACTTCTCCCCCCCCCCCCCCCCCAAAAAAAAAACCTGTGTACCACATTTAATGCAATGATCGTTTTTGATACAGGAAATGGCAACTTGGGAAAGTGAGGGGTAGTTTTCTTCTGAGCTCCCTGATTTGGGATTTGTTCCCAGTCGACTATTGTTTTCAAGTAACAGAGATGTAGCAGGGACCTTTACAGTTATGATTCCTATGCTGAAGAGTTAGACCTGCTGTTCATTTTCCCTTGTAAGGGGTTGACTGTTAACCACCATGTCTGCCATTGGTTTGGGGAGCATGTGTTATATTTCACTGAGCTGACAGGGGGGGAAAGCCATTTTATCTGTGCTGAAAGAAAGACCTGCTGGCTGGTATCCTGAGACTGGAAGCTTCCCTCTCACCTGCCAAACCTGTCAACATGTAACATGAGTTGTCAAAATAGGTGATGAATGACCAGATGGTAGATCACTCTTGCTTGCTTCCCGTGAAACATTGTAGTCTGTAAACTTGTTTCCTTCACTTGCTGATCTGTTTGCTGCTGAGACATGTCTGCAGGGTTATGGGCTAAGGCAGTGATAATGCTCGCAGCCTGGTCTGGAGTGCAGAAATCCTCCTTCCAGGTAGGAAACGTAACCCAGCTGCTGCCAGAATAGTACAGGCAATATACAACAGTACTGTAAAAGGAAGGAAAGCAGAGCCTGGAGAATTTGGCAAGACATCACAGAGTGGACAAGTGAGGCTCACGTAGTCAATATGCTAGAGCATCTCTGCTTTGCTATAAAGGAAAGATAATGTCCAAATGTAAACCAAGGGACAAATTAGCTGAGTTAATCGTTAACTTTTAAGATGCAAAGGATCAAGATATGCTGAGTAAAAGTGAGAATTTAGTTCATGATACCAATTCTGTTTCTGTGCTTGGTTCATAATAAAGCAAGTTTGCTGATTTCACTGACAGGATCACTGCCTTGAAAGCTTCACTAAGCTCTAATGTCTACACCATTACTGCACTCAGGGTGGGGTTACAACTCTTTTTTTTCTCCACGTCTTCAAAATGTGAACAACTCCAACTTCTATTTTTAACTCTTAAATGAAATGAGATAAACATGAAGCAGTAGTCTGCATCAACAAGTAATTTTCCCCAGAATGATTGTACAAACTTGATAAACACTATTCTCTTTTAAGAGAACAGAGGAGGAGAAAAAAATGCTGGCCACGTGGTCTCTTAAGGGAACAACCGGTTGTGTCACCAGTTCCGGGACTGTCACCGTGCCTGTCTGTGTCTCTTTTCCCTTTTACTCCTTCCCTTGATTTTTTTTTTTTTAAATTTGCCATCTGATATTTTCTGTCCTATCTGAGTTTGGTTTTGCCTTTTTTTTCTCTCTCTCTCTTCAGCAATACTGTATTAAGTGGCTTTCATCTGTTCAGGGTTCTTATTTCTGAATCCAGCTTCTTCAGGAAGACTGAAAAAACCCCATTTTAATGTAACCTGCAGAGATTTCTGTGCTCTCCGAGGAAACTACTCACTTCTGCTGAAGCATAGTTCAGGGAGAACATGTGTATGCACATGCATTTTGGAAAAGGTTGACTCTCTCAAACTTGTCTTTAATATGGTTGCATGTTTAAGAACTTCTGGAAATATGAGGTTTCTCTGCCTCCACTCCAAGTGGCAAAATGCTTTCTAAGCCACGCAAAGAATTGGATTTGAGTGGGAATAAAACTGATAGCAGAGTTTGTGGATTTGTTGGGGTTTTTTGGACTGTAATTCAGTTGAATACAGGCCAGGACGGACAATTTATATATGTATTTTTAATTTTAATATGTTTATATTTTTAATCCCATTTCACTCATGTAGTTGCAAGTGTATCTGCTATTAATAGAACATTTTCTTTTTTTTTTTTGGTTCCCTGTTTTATCTCTCTCCAGCCTGTCCAATGCCTGTCTGTGTTTTCTGAGGAGCACTAGACATTGCCTTTTTTATTGTATAATTCTTCCTCTTTCCATTTTAAATAATATAAATAGTTGGAAAACTTAGGAAGGAAGGGCTGGTACTTGTTTTTGTGTTTATTGCTTAAAATCCAAGCTTTTAGTGTCTGTTCATAATCTGACTATGCATGCATTGTTTGGATATCTACCTATGACTGATGTTATTAATGAGTGGGCTCATTCTAGGTTTTTTATTATTATTTATTCTTGTTTTGGAAGTGGTATAAGGCCTAGACAGAGTAATCCCAATGAGTCTGTTTTCCTTCAGCTAAAGATGTTCTCTGGGATTGGCCTGCAGTAGGGGAGCCACTTTTTTGAGCTCAGCACAGCAGATTTGCAGGAAGCATGATCTGATTGAAGGAGGATGGCTTAGGATGTGGTTCATCTGGTGGCAACCTATTTTAATCTTTCATCCTCGTTTGTCATCAAATGAGTCTTCAGACCACAGAAAACTGACACCTTCTGCAAATAAATTTAGGAAGTGGTTTTTTATGGAATTATGAGTTCAAACTGGTTGTTTTTAGCAGCCACATAGACTAATGGTAGAGGCAGAGAGAAAAAATACTGTGGTTGCTTCACATGCTTTTAAAAGCTAATGCTAAGATCTCTTTTGCCTTCAGTTGTAAACAAGGACAAAAACAGCTTGTATTGGTTTCTCTGGGGCCAGGTTTTGGTGGCAGTGTGGGGGGGCTGAGGTAGAGGCTTCTTTGAGAAGCTGCTGGAAGTTTCCCCCATGTCCAGGCCGGGCCCGCTGCTGACCAAGGCCAGTAGTTGAAGGAATGCCTCTGTGATAACATATTTAAGAAGGAAGAAAAAAAAAAAAGCTAGTAGGAGATGAAGATGGCTGCTGGAGAAGAGCAGGGTGAGAGCCTGTGAGCAACAACATAGACACCAAGGAGGAGGAGGAGATGCTCCTGGTGCCGGAGCTGAGATCCAGCTGCAGCCCATGGGGAAGACCATGGTGAAGCAGCTGTGCCCCTGCAGCCCATGGAGGACCACAGGAGTGCAGAGATCCACCTGTAGCCCATGGAGGAGCCACGCTGGAGCAGGTGGATGTTGGGGAAGGCTGTAGCCCGTGGGAGACCCAA
>VXBA01003079.1:755711-823593 GCA_013399895.1 Serilophus lunatus | reverse complement strand
GTCTCTCACTCTTAGCTCTGATCTTGTTAGTAATAAATTTGACTATTATTCCCACATGGAGTCTTGTTTTGCCTGTGATGGTGATTAAGAAAGAATCTGTTGTAGTCCTTATCATGAATAACGAAACCTCTTGTTATATTCTCTCTCCTCTATTGCTGGGCAAGGGGGAGTGAGAGAGTGGCTGTAGTGGGCCCCTGGCACTCAGCCCGGGTTAAACCACTACATAGCTGAATAGCAACTCCCCTGTATTTGAAGTTCATGTTCAAACAAAAAAGTAATTTTAGCAGAGAACATTGAGTACGGTGAGTTTGTATGCAAAAAAAAAAAAAAGAAGTTTAGAGGTTAGCTGCCTGGTGGGAACCTGGAAATCATGGGAGAGAAAATGAAGGAATCGGTCAAGAAGCATAGAAGATAGAAGTGACCAATTGAGAAGACTTTTATCTTCTGTGTGCACATTTGATAAGTCAGAGTGGAATCAAGCCTAATAAGATCAGAAACGCAGGAAGGATGCAATTCTGCCTGAAAATTTATCACACACACACATTTTTCCTATATGCAGTAGCGGTTGAGTAATTTTTTGTTGGTGTGTTGTGAGTCCTCCCATCCAAGAAGAAAGCTTGATGAAAATCAGAATTTAAATTTAAAAATATTTACAAATCTGAGTATCTGTTAACCCGGTAAGAATCTCCTTGGCAATGAATCAAAAGGTTAGGATAAAAAATAATTGTTGCAGAATATCTATTACATACTAGAAAAAATAAGCTATGGGGTTTAAACAATGCATGTATTATTAACCTCTTAATGGTTCACAGCTCTTTTCTATAAGCAAGCTGTTTTATTTCATTTCTAGCTGTGTATTACAGCTCCATAAGAGGCAAACAAAAATGATACTGAGACATAGTATGGAACTTGAAAGAAATGTGAGTGCTTTCCTAGGGGTTAGATGAAGACTTAAAGGATGAGTTAAGATCTTTCTACTTTCACGTAGAAATACTGAATGTATTGTTAAGGTCACTTCTAATTTCTGACTTACAATTTGCAGGGGGTGTAGAAGCCTTTGGTTTTTTTTTGGTTTTTTTTTTCTGAAAGATGGATCACCATTTTCAAGTACAGATAAGCAGGCTGTTGTATCTAATTTTATCTTAATTCCAATTCTCAGGAGAGCTCTCGGACTTCAGTAAACAGTGTTTGTGAAGCACAGCCCACCAACTAGTTGAAAACCTCCACTGTCTCCAGAAACGTGGGAAAGTCCACTGGACTAATATTCAGGGAACCTCTGTGGGAACAGTTCATTTATTACAGGGTATCTCAGCAGCTGTTGGAAGAGTTGAGTTAGTACATTCTTACAAAAGGAAGACCTAGAAACCACAGGATTGTGAAAATCTTGTATTCCTCCTGTATGAAGTCACTGTTTGCAGAAGAACAGACTGAGCTAACTCTAACAAATAGCACAGAGTCACCAGGACTCGTGTGTGCTGTTATGCCCAAATGTGATGGAGAGCTGCTTCTGTGCCCCTCCCCATGCAGCAGGCACCCCGTGTTTGCCCCAAATCTAGTAAAGGTCTTCTTGTAGGGATGATGAATGAAAGAAATACATCTTGACATTAACAAGAATTGGCCTTATGTGATTAAGATGTTCAGCCAAGCAGGGTTCTTTGTCATGTTTCTCCTGTCTGCAGCTGGTTTGTCCTCTACCCGCGTGTGTTCCTAGGGCCTGAGAAATGGCTTTCAAAGGTCTATTTCTAAAAGTATATGAATTACAAAGCTTGTGATACAGGAATAGACTTTTACCCCCACCTCCCAAAAACCTGAAGGGGCGAGTTCAATAATACCACTGAATTGCTTCTCTGAGCTTGTGATTTCTTTGTGCTACAGGCTGGCAGCAGCCTGCAATTTTGAGGGTCAGCTGGAGGACATGCATGATGGCATGATGGCATGTCCAGCTCTCAGAGATCTTCTGCGATGGTTGACAAGTAATGTTTCATTTCTGAAAATGAAACCCAGTGGGTTTTATCAATTCTTGTTTCTCACTGGTATTGCATGCTTGTCAGGCTTTATTTCTCAGAAGAGATAATGAATTTAAATCTGTTTTCCTGTTCTGTGTACCAAGGCACATGTCTAGTGAATCTAATTAAGCTAATACAAAACTCTCCAGATTAACAAATACTGTTTCATTAAGGAAATAGTATTTGAAGTCATATTTTTATTGGCTGAATTACGTTTCAAGACATAATGGGTATGTATTGAAGGTGAGCAAAAGGAGAATTCAGTATGACCAAAACTGTTTCTTGCTGTTAAAAAGTGTCTGCCCAGCCTCTGGAAAGAAAGGTATTGCCAGTTGCTGAGAGTAGGATCTGTATGCTTGTACTATGACATGCTATCCATAAGCTGTACTTTCTAGGAGGGAAAAGAAAAAGTATACATTATCAAATTTCAAAATGCATGATGTGAGAAAATTTTTTATATCTAATGGTGTTCTCTTACAGACTCCAGTTTTGAAATAGGCTTTTTTTTACTCAGACCTTTGAGTGAATTGTTATAGTAATGGCAATTTTCATTATGCACTGGCGTAGAACAGCTATGATTCTATACATTCTTAGAGAAATTTTCTGCTTTTTGCTGGTTGAAGATTTTTATGCTGAAATGGTAAATTATTTGTGATTACCAATAAAAACTGGAATTAGGTTCTATATAACTTTTTTCTCTTGGGGTCATGCGTCTAACACTGCCCTTCTTGCTGTGCTGTAGAGCTGCATAGGGATAACACAGTCTGTAAATAAAAAGGGGACTGTGATAATACACAAAAGTATGCTCAGTGGGGACTGCTGAAGAGATGAGGTGAGAAATAACTAAGCCAGAATCTCCATGTACACACACACTTAGTTCAGTATATAAAGTCTATGATAAATGACATATGTCACTGGCAGTACAATGACTCAAGGTACACCAGTAGATTCTGCTCTTTAAAGTCTGTCTAGACTGAGTAATTGGCATTAATAAGATGTATCCCTCTAGAACCAATGCTGACAGTGATTCAGCTGTAAGAGCAGATGGATAAAACAGGTTTCAGCACCTTTAAGTTCTGAGAATTTTACAGTTGTGACGCTAAACTGTGCATGTGGTTTTTATTCTAGCAGTGAAACAATCTTTACACCGGCAATGGGAGCTGGACAACAGCTGATCATTGTCCTTGTGCTGATGAATGCTCATCTGAAGCTCCTAGGCCTTAAAAGCATGAGAGGGAGACTTATAGTCAGACATATTTTATCTGTCTTTAGTTATAAGCACAGAAGAACCACTCGTGTTCCAGCTATAGTTTAATCCTTAGAAAGATGTAAGACATATTATTCACTGTAATTTGATATTCTGTGTCATAAACGAGCATTGCTAAAAGTAATGGAAAGAACTATTTGTAATGCTATACCGAGTATGACTGGAAATACAATTTTTTGCCAAGTTAAAACATTTCTTCAAGCTTAAAAAAAGTCTGAATGGTGGCCTTTTGTATGAGCAATGAAGTAGGACTACACAAGTGTTCATGAATTAAAGGAGATAGAAGATTAGCAAAGACTTTATTGTGCTCTCATTCTTTGTCCATAGTGAAATGGTTCCAAGTTAAGATGAAAAAGAATATTAAAATGAGTTGCTGTTCTTATATGACTTGAAAATCATTATAGCTGGTGGGTTTTGTTGAAGAATTTCAAAGAAAATATGTCTTCATTATTATCTTCATGCAGCTGTACCAAAGTATAACTCCTTGATTGTTTGTAATCACTTGCAGGTAATTTTTTAAAAGGACTTCTAAGTAGTAGTCGTATTTCCAAGAGAGGATTTGTAGGCTGAATGATGGACTACAAGAATATATTATTTAAAGTATGCATTATCTGATAAACATTTTTATCTTTTGGTTCCTTAGCTGTGTACAGTAAGTTTCTTGCATGTGTATGTGTGCATGTGCACGTGAGAGAGAGAGAGAAGTGTTTGCTAATTATCATACATATTTTCCGTCCCCTGTTTTCCTTCCTCTGTTGCATGTGACAGCATTTCGGTAGGAAATTACATCAGGGTCCTTATAGTACTTAAAGGTGCAGAGTTTTTAAATGTAGCTCACACCAGATGCTAACTGTCAGTCTATTGGTGATCTTTACCAAACAACCAGGTTGAACTGTCCTGTAGAAGCCCTAGTAATACTGTTTTGCCTTCTTGATGCTTAGTACTGCAAGTTTGGTCATAAACTTCCTCTTTCAGGTACACTGCAAATTCAGACTTTATCATGTGTCGTGTACAATATTGAACTTTGTGTCTGTTTTTTGATCAGTTCAGCAGAGGACTGCTCGATATCTTGGTACATCCTGCAAAAAGAGTTGTTGTGAGGAGGGTGAGGTTAAAAAAATCCAAAGAATTACAAATGTGAAATATTTGAAAATTATAAAATCAGGTCTTGAAAAGGGTTACCTGATATTGCCAGGAATCTGCATTAGGTTCACATTTAATGCAGATGAGGTGTTCTCCCACAACACCTTTGCTTCATTCAGTGCAGAGGACACAGTTTATGTTCTTGATTTCTGCACAGGAATAAAACAGAAGGCAATTTTCTGCACAGCTGAACTGAGAAGAAAACCTGCATCTCAGCTTGGTCTTGACAGGGCTTACATAAAGTACTGGGATCTGTGCTTGTTGATTCACTTCTGCTGCTCCCTCCATTCTCAAGACCAATATAAAAGATGTACACAAGCAGTAGTTGATGTCACACAACATGCAAGCAGATCCCCACACAGATGTAGTGATGTGAAAAGCATTAAACCTGAAAATATTCCACACTGCTGTTAATATACAGTCCTGTTTGTGTAAGGCGTGGATGTAGGAAAGGACTGTAAGTCTAAACAGCTGTTTTTTTGAAAATTAAAAGAGTGCTTTTTTCGCTTACGGCATAATTAGTACAGGATAATTACCTCTTAGGTTAAATATTTTCAATACAGAGCACACAATATATACTGATATGCCGAATGCCCTGTGGAAAAGACCAAAGGGTGCACTAGGCATCTGTAATATAATAAAATTGCAGTGCTCCTATTAAGCTCGAATGTTGATACAGCCGTGGGTTTACTTCTAGTGTTGATTGCCATTTCTTTTGTCAGTCATGTAACAGATGGCAGGTAATCTATTGCAAAAGCAAGGCAAGGCAGCTTATCCTCCTTAAAAAAACACTAAAACTGCTTCAGTTTTTAGATAAACACTGCCCAGTTTTGCAGACAAGGAATATGAAGTACACAATGTGGGTCCAGCCAAAAGCCACACGATGTCACCGCCTTGGTTGCCGAGAACAAGGTCATTCACAGAGTACAGCGGTGGCAATACCATGTCAGGGAAGGTTAAATAGAGACAAATCCTGAGGATTGGCCTCACTTCACCTTGCTGTGCTCCATACCATCACGTGCTTAGAGGTGATCATTTTGGATAAAGTTGCATCCATTTAGTGCAAAAATGAACAAAAATGTCTGCTTGAAACTGCTATGGGGAAACTTAGCCACAGTTTCCTCACTCCATCTCTCATCTTCCCCTCCCTTTGTGGCCACATATAGCAACCATTGCCAGTTAGGCAGTGCGAACATAAGGCTTTGGGATTACCAGTTTTGGAAAAACTGGGTATCTCTGTAAGAAGGGGGTTAGGAATAATAGTAATTTCTGTTGCTGCACAAAAGGGAGGAGTAAATGAAGAGTAATGGGTTTTCTGTTGCAAAACACAAATAAAGTATTTAGCCTGACAGGCCACCAATGATTCAGAAGAAGCTGCAGTTGCATTTTTAAGGCTTTTTTGGCCTTATAGGTAGAATAATATAGATGAAAAAATGAAGTTGTATTTTTCCATGCACATGGACTCTCCCTTGGAAGACTCTCAGCACACTGTGCTGCAGACCCTGCTTTACTGGTGCAGTGCTTCCCAGTTTTACTTCCTTGTCTGTGGTGTGGAGGCGGCAGATGAAACTGTGGATGTTGCAATGAGCTGGGATGTCACCGTGCTTGTTTCAGGCCAGGAGCACACCTTGTTTGCCCCAGCGTTCCTGTCTGACAGACCATCAGAACAGCAGTGTAGTGCCAGACCCCTGACAGCTTTGGAGCAGTGACCAGCTGGCTGTGCCTAGGGCCTAGTGGGGAAGGGGCCAGGCAGACAGTGAGAAGCCTCCTTGGTATCCTGTGCTAGTACTGCGTTCCCGAAGGTGCTCCCAGTTTCCTTACTGTTACTGATCCACTGCCCTCCAGCTGTCTTGGGCTAAGTAGTAGACACCTGCAAACTGAATTTTGTGAAAGTTCTTGGATTATTTGCATAACCAAGATTTGTTTGTACTACCCCTTTAAGGTCCAATATTTGTCAAACCCTACAGATGTGACCTTGGGGTAGATGGTTAAGCAGTAGTTTTGAACAAGCTTTTCCCTTTTACTTCTTTTGTTGTCCCTACAGTCAATTGCTTCAGCGGACATGGATTTGAATCAGCTGGAAGCTTTCCTCACTGCCCAAACCAAAAAACAAGGTGGCATCACGTCAGATCAAGCTGCAGTCATTGCAAAATTTTGGAAGAACCACCGAGTTAATATCCACGAGAGCCTGATCAATCAGAGCCGCTGGGATAATGTCCTGAAAAACATGAACTGGCGGGTGGATCTGAAGTCCCAGTTGAGACACATCGATCAGATAAACACTCCTGTTGCAATAGTTGAAATGGAGCTGGATAAAAATGGGCAGGTAAGTTTCCTTTTGCAAGATATATAAACCTGAAGTAGCCACATAGTGCTGAGTCATTTTACCTGTTCATGAATTCACTGCATCAAAATCAAGTGGTATATTTTTCACCACTGGGCCTTTAATGTACTTGAAATTCTGGTCCATCTTTGAATACAAAGAAGCATTCTAGGTGTCGAATACAATTTTTCCTTTTTTTATGTCTTCATATATGTATTGATAGCTGTCTCTACATTAAGCTTGAAAAATCGGGGGGACATAGAAATCCAACATTATCTTGTAATTTTTTAATCAAACACTAAAATTAGGTGCTATCTGCAAAGCAATAGCTGAAAAGAAGTTCACAATTTATGATGATGAAGCATCCATTACATTTTAGAACAAATGAGGGGAAAGACTCCTTTTTATTTTATGTAACACCTATTCTTATGTTAGAAGTACATCTTTATTACCTGTCACATTATGCAATCTAGCCTTACCTGCCTGAAAGAAATCTCTCTATACATATAGCTCTTTCAGTGCTGAACACTGCATTTCTTTTTTAATCTTTACAGTTTGTATGAATGTACAGCTAAAGGCACAGCATCCCATCCAATTTTACTGTAATCTTCTAACGGAAAATGTATTTCGATTTGGTATCTTCCCTCTGTAATGTGTTAGTATATTTTAAAACCTCAATTCTTAGTAATATCTACTGCAAGTCATACCATGAGCTAATTTGGGCATTTTGATGTTGATCATTAATATTTAGGAATTTTCCTTGCATTTTGTAATATTTGAGTAGCTTGTAGCGAAATTACCATATTTAGGAATACCTTAATACATGCCCACACCTGGAATATCCCTATACATACTGAATCATTGAACTGAAACTGTGTGGCTAGACCAAGACTAGAATAATAAAGGGTAAAATACAAGTAAACTGAGATCCTACAGAGACGGTATATATTTTTGTAGTCCTTCTATTAGTTCACTTTTCTTTGCAGTCTTTGAAAGCTTATCCTTCCTGAGCGCAGACCCTCTGCCTTCCACTCATGGATCTCTGCAGTGACCAGTAAAACCTTTAGGTTTTTTCCTAGCCTTAAAGAAATGGAGTTTTCTGCTCAGGATCTTGAGATTGGAAATGGTTATATTCTATTAGTAGCAAATGGAAAAAGTTCTTTTCAAGAGAAAAAGGTTGCAGGGAGTACATTGAGTACATTAGTGAGCAAATGGGAAAAATACCTGTCTTCATTAAAAAAACGCATTCTTGTCTCAGAATTGCTGTTGTATTTCATAAGGGAATTGTGTTGTTCGTGACTCTTAGTTGGAAATTGTTTTTTCCCCGCAGTAATGGATTGTTACAGTAACATCAATCAGCAAGTACGTTTATATTTCTTTGACCTTGTACAGCAACAGTGAGGGGATGTGAACACAGAGAAAGAATACACATTTCTGAGACACTAATTTCTCTTTCTGAAGAGCCCCACAACAAACTCAAAATGAATTCTTTTAGCAATGCATCTTCATATTTTAAAGAGAAGTAGTTCTGTGAATGCTTTTTCTGAACTGCCATCAAACACAATTTTTTCCTCCTTCAGTGAGAATAGCAGTGAGCTGTCACTAAGTCTGACACTTGGTGTGAATTAAACTGGTACTTACCAAAGTAATCATGAAGCAATTAGCAGTCACCACAAGAGTCGGAATCTATGTTTATTTTAAGGAGCTAGGGTTTCACACAGTCTTTAGCTTTGGATTAAATAGGTTCTCTGCTGAAAAGCTTTTGGTTGAGGCAGTTCTTATCAGGCTGCATGCTCTTGTAATGGATTGACTTTTGGGAATCTCACATCTATTTAGAAAGATGGTCACAGAGACTACTCCTGAGAGTTGGACAGGTTATTGCACTCTGGATCCAATCCATAACCTTGAAACTGTCATGTTTTATATTGTTTGCACGTTATATCTGTTTTAAAGATCAAGTTTTGTAGCACATCAAATACACATATACACTGGTACCTTTCTGAAACTTAACAGAGAACATGCTTTCTAAAAAGTCAGTCATAGATGGAATTTGGTGAATATTGAAGATCTGCAGAGGAAAGCTGGCTGATGATTCAGGAGTAAATTATTCACAATAGACAGTTTTCAGTTGGACGCTTGATAACAGGAGAGTATACAAATACATTGACATGTAATGAATTTACATGAATATTTCATGTTTCAACAGAAGCAAAGAAATGCTCTGTAGAAAATGTACCTTTCCAGAAGTCACTCTTATTCCTCTCAATGTCTCTGGATTGGACTGAGATCTCTGCCCAGAGATCTAAGTGCCAGTAGACCGAGTTTACATAAATTTTGTCAAATATCGTGAATGTTTTCTAACGGTAGAGATATATTTCTGAGTTTGAGAATCCATCACAACTTGCATGCATTAGTTCTTACTGGCCTTGGCATTACTGATAATGGAAAAAAATGAACCCTTTCCACTAAGTGCTCTTAAAAACATTTCTATTGAGAAACATTTGAGAATACCATGCTCCAAACTTTGAAAAATTTGGCTCAGGATCTGTAACTTGCAGTATGAGCTCTCCTTCAGTAAAGATTTTACAGCAACATTTAAAGGTTCCTTTATGCTGGTGTTGTAGTCTTTATACATCCGGGTTAAAGGCAGATGAACATGCTAGGCATGAAGTACTCTGCTTTGAAAGCCCACTTTCTTTAACAATATGACTAAAAATAAAGTCCTAAACCAGTTGCACTTTAGCCTGCACTTGCCTTCATCTGATGATATTCAGTGCTCATCCATGCAGGTTCATTCTTTCCTTTTGAACAGCCCATCTTTTTTTTTGGCCACAATGGTTTTATCTTCCATCTCTACACCTTGCTTACTTTCTCTTAAAACACAATAGCTTCCTGCCCCCTTCTTTATGTCCTTTTTAATCTTATTCTCCCTCTCTGAGCATCGCTGTAAAGCTCTTTTGGCATGAAATTTCAACTGGACATGAATCTGCCAGGAGGGACAGTGAAGTGTGCTGGAGTGTCATCCTTCTCATGCCCTTCCTGCCCCCCTGCACCAATGCTGCTCCATATGGTGAGCAGCTGCTGTTGGGCAATGTTGGGTTACTGCAGATTTCAGTCACAGATTTATGGCTGACCTTGCCATTAATAGAAAATTAATGGATTGGTTTTACACTGTGGCTTGGCATGAAGATTATATTTAAACTTGGTTATTATGGACTTTGTCATGCTCTTTTCCCCATGAGCTATGCTGCTCCCTTGGGGCTGTGTTCTTCCTGCCGGTGTTGTGGGCTGATTCGCCAGTAAGTTTTACTTTGTTGCAGCATTACATATTTTGCACTTTAATATCTGAGACTAATCAGATGTTATAGATTAGACTGAGAGTTTGTTCTTGGTTTTTTGCTTGAACTTATTTACGCAGTGGGTATTTTCATATGTTTCTTTTTTCAGTGTTTAAGATACCAGTAATCCTTGTAATACCACTTCTGTTGGAGTTTTGTTGGATGTTGAAGTGTGTTTTATGAGCAAAGAGTATTTCCTACCCTAGTTTAACATGAAGTTGGGATTCTAATGCAGCATTCTTCCCAGAAAGACCTAAGCAAATGACATCAGGATTATGGATTAGAGAGAATTTCTTCAAAACATTGTATATGTCTTCTCTTTAATTTTTTAAAAACATTTACCTGACAGGTGTCATAACACTTAGTTAATAGTATACAGTAGATAAATACCACTATATAGCAAATACCAAAAGCTACATATAAGTTAAGAAATTAGGATAATTTCCTTCAAATTTCAGGGCAATGAGCAGCCTTTCATTCCATATAACTTTTCTAGTCTGAAATCACCTGGGATATATATATATCTTCATATAAAACAAGTATCTCTAAAGAACAGGGAAGTATTAATAACAGACTTTGATAACTTGAGATTCTAATATTTGGTAGTTCTGACTACAATTTCATTGTCACTTTAAACTCTCCCAGTGAAACAAAATGCTTTCTGATGAAAGGACTTGCTCAATCAAGTGCACCTTTGCCAGTGCAAAGTAGGAACTGTCAGCTGTCAGTTTACCTTAGGTATGTCACACCTGCTTTCTGCTGATGGCTGGTCCAGACTCTGGTAATTTAGGAAAAAAAATAATAATAATAGTTCAGGTAGTAATTCTATTAATTCAGATGTGAAAAGAATTCATAAGGAATTTAGACAATTGTCATGTGCTATATGTAGGAGGTAAAATGATACTAGAATTTTGAAGGTCTGGAGCTTGAAATTTCATGAAGTTTTAGTTAGTATGACTATGAAGATTTAATTCCTTTAACGGTCTATGAAGGAGTGAAGTAGGTCTCAAAGTAAATTTATGGGAGATCAAAATTTTTTCTAACTTGTTAATTACGCCTATTCTACACAAACATAGGTTGAAATTTCTGTGCTATAAACAAGTTATGTCTATTTATAGCACTCACACATATTAAAATTGAACATGCTTTCACAGTGTAATGAAAAATTCTTAGAATTTATCTCCTAGAGATCTCATTACCTTGGCAGAATTACAGACTAATGCTGCTGAGGATCTGGTGGTGGTTTATGTGTTTTTATGAGCGAGAGCCTCTTGGTTTCCCTTGGCTACAGTTATCCTCGGCGATAGCTGTCACTGCTGAGGAAAGATCAGATAAAGAGAACATCATGAGTAAACTCATGCCATAGGGAGGAAGCATTATGGCTGTGCCTGCTTTTTCCTCCACGTTACTCCAGATCAGGCTGATACAGAGATATTGCTGAAAATAACCTCAGATAATGGACCTCCAGTCTTTTTTCTGTAGGATATGTTTGAAGAGACAGACTGCTTTTTGTAGGGTATCAGCATGGGCAAAGTGGTGCACAGGGAGATAAAAAGCAGTTCTAGGCTCCTGAACCAAAATAACATCAGCCTGTCCTCCAAAAGAGAAGGAAAAACAACCACCAAAACATTTTTCCTTTCCAACTGTAATCCATCTTAATCTTTGTAACATTAAAATTATCAGAAATATTATTCTGATCAAAAATGGGAAAGTGCGGGCATTTAGAAGCCAAATTAATCAACTTAACCTCAATGGGCTTAATGTTTTTATGTGATTAAACTGATAGAACCCGGTAAGTAGAAGTTAGTGGGAAAAAAAATCACCTTTGTGGCCAAGCCGAATATAATCACTTGAGTTTTTGTTCACCTTGGAAATTTATGAGCTGGAGGGAACAGTTACATAAGGCAGTACAGTGCAAAAGCAAATAAAAACCAGAGAGGGCAGCAGGTCATTCAGCACAGAAGAAACTGGAACACAGTTGACTGACTTAACTCAGTTATTTACTTAATCCTCTGCATGGTACTCTCTTGTAGTCCTTTGCTTTGACAGTTCAATTTTTGTCACTTCCTAGAAGTGAAATTTAGGGAACAAGAAGAGGATTTTGTTATTTGTGGCTCTTGTGCTATGTAAGTGTACTGTGTATTTTATGGAGATAAGAGCATTAACCTGAGGTATTAAATAACTGTCCAGCTTGGACTGTCACTTTTCCACTGTATATATTTGACAGTATTTTTCATCTCATCTGTTCATGCTATGTGAAGTTAGGGTGTTTTACAACTATTAGCACTCAAAGTTACCATCCTTGTTTATCTGTGCCGTGTATATACAGATGTGCAGGTGCACACCTAGTCATAAATTCCTTGTCAACTGTCTTTACTCTTGAACTGGATTTGCTGAAGTAGTTAAATGGAATAATTTAACTAATATTATTGGTTTCATGCTCCTGGTTTAATCCAGTTCTTGTGTGTCAGTTCCATCTCTGTTCACCAAACCTCAAGTCAAAGATTGAGCCAAGAGCCTGTTTTTGTGGCTTTTGTGCTTTTAGTTCAGCATGAAACGTCTGAACTTTTGCATCAGGAAATCAGTTTTGTTTCAGCAGCGGAGAGATTTTTGGGGAACTGTGACACTGAATATTGTGGGGCAAAAAGCTGACAGCGTTTAAAAAGAACACATTGCAGAGGCTGGATGCAAGGACGGCTAATGACCTTCAAAACCTCCACAGCTCTGGCTCTGTTCTCTAGAAAGAAAGTTCCTGTGTCACTTATGAGCTTAGAGGATGGTTATGAGTTTCTTCTGCTTCCTCATCACTTTATTAACTGGATAATTCAGACACCCTAAATTGCATACCCCTGTTATCAAAGGAGTTGCACTGTTTAAGGCAGGTTGGCAGGGCAGTTTCTATGTTACGCTTGTGTTACTGCTTCCTATAGATAATCACAGGTGATCCCACTGTCTGTGGACACCATCTGCAAACATGCAAAGTAAAGCATTGCATTTGCACAAAATGCCACATGCAGGCTTGGCACCATTTGGCTGCACTACCTTGCAGCAAAGCTAGTCTTTAATTGAGACAAAACACAGTATAAGACTTGGAAAGATGGACCTTTAATGTGTGCAGTCAAAGGTCTTTGGAGATTTGCAAGTGAAATAAAACTGAAATGGAAAAGGTGAACTAAAAGTTACTACCATTTCTCGTTTTACTAATTGCAAGTGTGGGGCGGGAGGCAGAGGGGATCACACTTGGCCAATGCGATCAGTTCCTGCTTTTTTAGAAAGCAACTTCGCAATGCAGAGATTGGGTCTATTTCCTGCTGTGTTGGCAGCTGTCGAGGACCTAGAGAGAGCATTTGTGGTGTAAGGCCTCCTGGAGTGAGTATACAGGAGTTAGTGATTTCTTTTGGCACTGCCCACCTTTTGTAGAACAAGTAGCATATCATCTGGATGTGAAAGTGAATGTGTACTCTTTTCTAAATTAATTTCTTTCATGATAAATATATTTTGTGGTTTATATGTAACCTAGGATTCCTTCAAGGAAGGGAAGCATAGTTGAAGTACCAAAAATTGTAGTCTCCACTATCTTCTTTTTAACAGAAGTCAAAAGTTTTGCATGACTCTCAAAAAACATTTTAAAAAGGGGAAATTACTTTGCTGGAGAGCCTGTATACAGCAAATCAAAGCTTCTTTGCCTCTGCTGGTGTTTTCCATCTGTGTTCTTCAGAGGACTTATATATCAACATTGGTAAATAATTTGTTCTTAGAAAACTCAGGAAAAAAAATGAGTTGTTACGAACATAAGTGCCCACTGCATTGGCTGACAAAGCGTCTTGTTTTTACAGACCTAGCCTGGCCAAATACATTTAAAATTGTTGGTTTGCCAATTGGCCAGGCTTCCCTCTCTTGACACTATGCCATGTTGCCACTGAAAAATACTTTGGAGGTCCTTTCAGGTTTGTTGTGGTCTCTTTTGAGATCTCTGAATATTAGCATTCAGGGAAACAAATAAGAACAGGTTCTTAATTTATTTTAATTAGGAAGAGCTACTGAAGGAGAATGTATCATAAGATACAAAATTGGAAAGCTGGCACATGATTGGGAAGAAACACTTGTAATTTACACTCTTATTTGCTGCTTAATCCTTTAGAATCTCTTTATTCTGTCTTAACTACACATATATATATATAAATATAAATATATATATATATATACACATTCCATAAAAGCTGGACTTCACCTTTAACTGTTCAAGAATTGATGCAACAGAAGAAACAACACAGCTGTTTGCCAAAGCAAAATCACTGCACACTGTACTATTAAACTTGCCATAATTCTTGTTATTAATTGTAATTAATTTATTAGCTTTTGGGGGAAGGGTGAACCTGTGTCACTTCTGTTGAGCAGCATGTGTGTTATCTACCAGCAGCTTTGTTTTTCCACCTTTCTTCAGGAATGGAATTCCCACATTGTGAACAGTTTTATAAGTACATTAAGTAGCAGAAGGCATGGACAATGGAAGAATGCAATTGGTGGGTTGTTCTCAGTGTAATCTTTTCTTCAAGCAGATATTTCCTTTCTAATTTGTAGCAAACTGTGGCTTTCCATCCTTCTAGTGCCTCTACTCATGTATCTCATCCTAGTTAAAAATGAAAAAAGATAAACTCAGCTTTTTTACTTTCCTTTTCTTCTCATCATTACATATACAAAATCTCTGACTGAGTGATTTCACAGGTAGCTGGCTGGAATTTGCTGGTGTACAAAGCTGGCCTTGGAAATTGGTAACTGCACATTAACACTGAGATACGGTGAGCACCCTGCATGGAAATACAGTTAATCAACATGTGAAATTCTTGGAATACTAGTGCTGTGTTTAGACAAAAGCAAATTCTCGCTAGTGCTTATGCCCTTCCAAGGGATTGAATTAAGACTACGGGAAACAAGGCTTTTTTTTTTTTGCAAGTACCAACTTCCATGTTATATAGGTCATGTTTGCAGCAGATGAGTGGTGGGAATTTGCACTGAAGGAGCTCAAACATTTCATCAGCATTTGCAGGCTCACTTACCTCTATGAAATGAATCTCTCTGCGCCTTAGTATGGTGGCTTCATCTTGTTAAAAACATAAACTAAAAGAAAAGCAGCAAGTAGAACTGCCACAGAAAATGAGAAGTGGGTCTGGGATGGTAGTTTTAGGTTTCAGGTCTTTTTCTTGCTGCAAGGTGGACTTGAAAAGTTCTTGACCTTTGCTGCTGGTTCTACCCTTTGTGCTGCCCCAGCACTGATGCGTTTATGGAACTCAAAGTGGCCAAGTGAGTACAAATGAAATTTTATTGTTCCCTCTCCACCTTTTTTTTTTTTACCCAAATTATTTTTAATGTGGACTGTTTTGTTGAAGGGACAGGGTGAAGGCAAAATCGAGCAAAAGAAATGGAGAACTCTGCCTTGCCTTGAACAAAATGCTCATTTAAGCATACATGTTCAAAGATCCACCATTTTAAATCCTAGCTGTGATCTGTTGAACAGAAATGAAGCAGCTTTCCTTGAGCACTGTGAATAACTTCTTTGAAGTGCCAGTTTGTCTTCAAAAAATGGAGGAGGAATACAAAATGAGAGGCATGACAGTTGGATGAGTTTTGTATTGTAGACTTCATCTGGAGAAGTGTGGAAAAGGTATCTGATGTGGAAATGATCTAAAATGGTATCTGGAGGTGGAAACCTGCTAAGATTGCAGGAACAGAAGAGTCTTGGTATTTTAACAGTGTTGTTATTCTTTGTTTCTAGAAAATTCCTCAGCTATGTACATTTGTGACAGCACTAATGAGAAACACATTTGAAATACTGGTTCTTTTATTTGTCTGACTATTTTGTCTGGTGTTGGGTGGGAAACATGGCAGGCTGAACTACAGCTTGGCTGAGTTGCCTGGATTGATGCTGTAAGTCTGAGAACAGCAAGAGAGTCCCGACTTACAGCTTTAACAAACAAACTGGTTTATTGTTTGGTTTTGGTAATTTTTTTCATTCAATGGTTACAAGAAGTTGGTTGCTGTCAACAATTTCATCCTCAAAAGAGCTTTTCTTGTTTCCTTGCATACATCTGTTCCCTTTTTTTTTTCTTTTTAGCTTGTTTTGAAGCACTGAGGCAGTGTGGTGAAGCGTAAGTTTCTTTTCTCTGAAAGGAGATGTTTGGGAGGACATCACTGGCAAGTGCTTTTGGTTAAGACATGATTGTCCTATATACTACTTGAGGAAATTACGACTTTGAACATAATTCCAAGAGCAAATCCTCTTCATTTAGGAAGACATCCTGACTTACAAAAGATACAAAACAATCCTTTGATTAAGAAACCTCTTGAAGCTGTAGTTTTCCATAGACCTTGACACAAGGGGACTTTTTCTGTCCTCCTTTCAAATTATCAGTTGCAAAACTCCACAAAGTTAATCAGACATGCAAATCTTCAGTATCTTTTTAGTTCAACTCACTGATATATATTCATTAATATGTTAATACTCATGGACGTATATTCATTAATATGTTAATGAGACAATGAAAGTACAATTTAAATTGCATATGCTTAATTTGGTTATAAATGCTTGAAATATAGTCTCAATTTTAAAAGTAGCCATACTTGATGCCAGTGTTTCAGTTCATTTTTTTTTTAAGTCACAAGGAGGACATAAAACTTCCTGTTTTATGTACAAAAATAACTTCGTAGCGCTTTTTACCCTGACCCTGCAGAACCAAATTTGCTGAGTATCAGTCCTTCTTGTATGCACTCTCATATTCCTAGTGCTTGAATTGTAATGAATTGTGTCCATGGAGACCTAGTGAAGATTATAGCTTTGTAATTTGAGTTCCCAAGCTGCGTTAGGTGAAGTTAGATAGACAGAAATAAGATTAACAAAGTTTCCTTGTGTTCGAATATGGCCAAGCTCCACCAATGCAAATCAGGGATGTGCTTTCCCTGTATTTAATTTGCAGTGGCCTAACCAAATGAGATATTCACAAATTACTACTGGAATTAGAATAAATTTTCTGACAACTTCTAAATCTCGGTTGAACATGCAAAGCTGCTTTAATATCCATATTTTTTTAAACCTCTGAAGTGATATTTGAATGCTTACAGACAATAAACTTTTCAGTCAATTGATTCCATTTCTGTCGAATTGCCCTCAAAAGTGAAGCTGTGCTTTAAAAGCTGTTAATAAATTTTATTCCATTTAACCTGTAAATATGCCACAGGACTTGAGAAAATGAGTTTGTTAATTGCTTTTTTTTTGGAAGACTTCAGCCTGGAAAGCAACATCTTAAAAGAACTCGGCATTGAGGAGAGTCTCTAATGTATCCAGTTAGAGCCAGTTACACCGGCCTGGCTTACTTGGTCTGAAGTAATGAGGTATGACAGATCATGAGTGCAGTGCATCATGGGCAGAACCAATAACCACCTTCAGAAAATTACATTTCTGCTCTAAGCAGTCATTTTGAGTTATCTGCAGCTAATTTTAAACTGCCTGCTTTTATGGAAATGGAATGCTTATGTTTCCCAGTAAACATCACCATGAAGCTCTGAGACAGCCATGAAGTGCAACTATCTGGGGGTTAGCTCAAGTCTGATCAAACTTAATTAGACTGGAGCCTATTCCTGCCTACAAATATCTCGATTATTCACTAAGAACAAACACAACATTGACAAAATCGGCCTTTCTGATAGCTGCTGCTGTGAGAAATGAAAAAGAGGTGTTGATTCACATGCTCCTTCTCACTTGATATTGGAGCTGAGCGATGAGCCATGTCTGCATCCGGCTGGTCACCCAGAGCTCACCAGAGAGGACATTGTGAAACCCAGGCTGTTTGAGGGAACTGTAAATCTGATTGGGTTTCATTTTCTGCCTTGGACTATTCCCTCAAAGAATCTGTATGGACTTCAAAGAAAAGAAAGCATTACTAGGTGAGTCTAGGAGTTCAAGGTTTGGTGAAGTAGATTCTACCCTTTGTCTGAACTTCATAGTAATTAATGATGGTTTGACAGCTACTCTTCTCAAATGAATGGTATGGATAAAACCTTGTTACTTTGTTCAGCTCAGGGCAGAGGAGGTAAAGTGTCTCAGCCTTCCTTTTCTAGGAAGAACAGAAATGCAACACCTCGACTTATACTGTGGGAAGTGTAGTTGAATGAATATCATTAAACTGTCAGCCAGAGAAGTGCAGGCTGCTGAGAGACCTGTATTTGCATTAAATGAAAACTCTTGGGGTAAAATTAATGCAAGTTATAAGTGAAAAGTTAAAGAAAACCTCTTTAAATGCGCATTTCATTTTTAAAGTCATATTAAACAAGCATTAAGTTTACAGAGCAGAACTATTTACAGGTTTGAACACACCAAATGCTTTGCATGACAGTTAACAGCATGGATAAGCTGTGGTCCAAGAGCACCAAAATATCATCAAGGTCTGGATATGATGTGTGACTGAGCCACTTTGTTTCTTAACACTTTCCTCTGCTAAGTCAAGCTTAGTGGATGCTAAGGCGAGAGAGAAACAGAAGAAAGATTGTATCTGCAGCTGAGAGCAAGGATTTGAAAGATGGTGGACAAATGGATTTAGGACTTGAATTTAAAAGACTTGAAGCTTCACTCCAGGGAAGGGAACAGTGAAGGAAAGAAGAGAGGTTTGTTTCTCCAGGCCCAGAGGTAAGAGATCAAAAGGGCTTGCTTGCTTTTGGAGGAGACCCTTCTCCAGAGCTGTTGGAGGAGAGCTTAGTTTAGCGACTTGGGTACTGGATGCTACTGTCACATCCTGGTGACCTTTGGGTTTTCTGGGGATGTTGGCTTGCCATGATCCTCATGCAGAAGCTACCTGGTAGAAAAAGTGGATTTTAGCAAATGTTTTTATTTTATGCTAAACAATCAATTTTTGTTCTGCTCGGTGGATAATTTCAATGAGCATTGGATGTTGCTTTCCTCACATATTGCTCTTTGGAAGAGTATTTTTGGAAGGGGCTGTCAGGGGTGTGATGCTATGCACCAAGCCTGCGGCACAACCTCGTTCCTTCTCTCCCTTTTTGTGCATCACTTGCACCCCCTGTTGCATGACGGAAAAAGCTTTACTAACTCTTGTGCCTTCCAGGAGAGATTTCAGCTCATACCTTTCAGGGCAGCGTGCAGAGCTCCTGGCCAGAGGGCTGAGGATAGCAAGTACTTTGGTGTGCAAACAGGGTGTGTCGATTTGCTGTCAGCCAGGACATTTGCACATGACTTCAAATGTTTCCTGTTCTTGTGTTTCAAATGTTTCTAGCTCCCATGCTTAAGAAGTGACAGCAGTGTCCAATAACTCACTTGGAGGATAGGGCTTTCTCCTTCAGGCAGGGAGTTGTCACCAGGGCTCTCCCTTTGCTGTCTCACTGCCTCCCCCCTTTGGCACCATTCCCTACTTGAGCACAGCTCCTCTGCACACTCCTTTCTTCTGTGCCCTTTGCTTGGCTCTGGTTGTGTGTTTGTTTTCTCTCCCACACTGCCTCTGTTTCATTCACTGCCCAGAATAATAAGGGGTTTGTTGAAAGGGTGCTGTTAAGTAATTTGTCTTCTTCATTCATTCTCTATTTAACATTTGTTTTTGGTGTGCGTTGAATACAAAATTGCTAATTCCATTGTAGTTTATTTTAATAGTATTTTTTATTTTTTTGGACGCCCCTATAGAACCTCTCTTACTACCATAAAAATCTTACAAATACTTATAATTGAGTATGATGGTATTTTAAGTCCTATTTTGAGGATACAATCTGAAGGCAGAGAACATAAACACAAAGATTTCTACTAATTCTGGTGCACAGTTTGAAAAACCCTCAGTCCTATTTCCCAGAGTGCGGAGCCTTTGTGGTGTTGCCAGCAAACATCTCTGACTGTGCACCCACAGGGGTGACAGACATCAGTCCTTCTGCAAAACAGACACCAGGTGCCTCAGAGTAGCCTGGAACAAAAAGGGAACTCACAGTGAGTGATCACCTGGAAAATTTTGGCTGGGACCTCGTGTATGCACACAAAAACATTTACCTGTGGGCAAATAAGTTTATTTAATAGCTCCGTGCATTGTAAAGGCAGAACACTGGTGGTATCCATAAGCCACTAGAGAAAATATTAGTGGGGTTTTTCCAGCCAGAGAAAATCTGAGACAGAGGAATATTGAAGCGGATTGCTAATAACTCCCCATCCAAAATCTAGGAAATGGCTTTTAGTGCTTGTTTGTCCTTTCCCTGTTATTAGAACCTAAGTCAAATGCTGCCTTTTATCTGAAGTGGTTCCCCAGAGATGCATGCTCGATGCCAATCTGTATATTATCCAGTCTTATCCTTTTCTTAACATCTTGCTTCTTCCAGATTTTCAGGTGTGAAGCAATAGCATTTTATACCTAGTGAAATGTAATGATTTGGTTATATTGTATGCACTCTAGTCAGTAAAATGAATCTCAGTATTCACTAAAGGGGTAGGCAGTCATGCAGAAGAATCTGCTTTATGCTGCTGTAGTAGGATAGTTGTAATGCACCTGTGATTTTGGAAAGGACCACAAACTGTCCCTGGTCAAAGCTGCCCATGACCATGTGACGGTGTGGAGGCTCTCCTGGAAAAGGTTCAGATCTGCAAGGTATCTCCATGTGCTGTTGCTTTACATTATTGTACTGAGACCAATGCTATGTTATGGAAACAGCATGTTATTCTTGCTGTGTGGCACAGCTTATTTTTCTGGGAAGCTATGAATAGATTGTGTTCTTAAGGTTGTGTGTGTTTTTGTGTTTTTTCTCTGAAGCAGTATGTGAAATCTTCACTTGAAACTGTATGTGAAACTGCTTGTCTGTACTTCTGTGGATTTAGTGACCTGCAATATCAAAGCAGAGCTTTAAAAGCAAGGATGGAATATAGAGGAATGACTTGGCACCTGCATCCTCTAATATACTTGAAATAATGAACTCTATGTGGTACATTTATGTAGCTAAGCTGTAAAATTTTGTATTACACTGAAAATCAGCTTTGCTGCTTGACATACACATGAACACAACTGAGACTTATTACCCTGGAGACTTGATTAGAAGTGAGCAGAGGGCAACTTAAAAGTAAGCATATTTGCATTTTAAGTGAGCTGTGTCTGCAATGGAGATATGCAAACCACCGTCAATTAAAATGGTACATCAGTTTGTACCAATGGTGTTGAACGCTAATGGTGCTGCACATGGCTCCAGGGCTCATAGGGACACTGCTTCTTCTGATGTTTTTTCCCCTTTGGACTAGTGAGTCATGTGACAATCTCAGCTTCAAACAGGGTGCTGTCAAGGGGTTTAATAGATGTACCGAGAGGATTGATTCTGCACGTATTGGATGAAGTCTTCAGATGCCTCATTAAATATCAGCAAACCAAATGGCCGTTATCTCTTCTCTCTCTCCTTACCTCATCTGTCCTCTGTTTTGTAGCCGGCACTGTCGTCTTCCTTTTTAGACCTTTAAATTTATTTTCAGCTAAGGCCAACTCAAAATTAAGGGTCTTTTACATGTACACTCTGTGTTTCTGCATAAGCAAGAGTACATTATTTTGGGGTATTAAACTAATAGCATAAGAACCTAAAAGAAAAAATTAATTTCACAATCATGAGTGTGTTACATCACTAAAGAAGTTGCCATCATTTGCACTGTAAGTGCTGTGCTGTGCTCATGGGCTGAAAAAGTCATGCTTTACAGAGCTAATGGCATATTTTCATGTCCTTGGTAAATTCTGAATATATTTGGTTTCATGTGCAGCCTTCCTCTTGCATAAACATATGAGTAAAATAAGCTGTTCTGTCTTTTTCTGCCCTTCATTTTGTCTTCTTTTCTTACCTCTGAAATTTTCACTCTCATTTGAGTCACTGCAATGTGTTGGGTACTCGTGTAGCTCACTCCCTCACATACATACATGTCCATGGACTGTTTTCGGAAACTTTGGAAATTCACAAAGCTGCACCCCTGCCAACTTGTTGTGTGTGAGTGTTCCAGGAGCAAATTATCTATTACTGACACTGAGAGAAATTTCCAGGATGGAAGATGCTCTGGAGATAGATACCCATAGTGTTTCTTCTGAGGTTCCTGCAAGGTTAGAAATGTGGTCATTTCAATGGGTTATAGTGAATAGGGTGACATCAGGCTGGCAGCTGGTCACTAGTGGGGTTCTACAGGGGTCCATCTTAATCCCAGTGCTCTTCAATATCTCCATAAACATCTTGGACACAGGACTGGAAGAGAGGCAGAGAGACCTTAACATAGGGCTGGACAATGACCAACTATGTGAAGTTTAACAAAGACAAGTGCCAGATTCTGCACCTAGGACAAGGCAGCCTTGGATGTACAAACAAACTAGGGGGCTGCTGAAGAGCAGCTACAAGAAAGGGACATGGGGTTCCTGGTTGATGGCCAGTTGAACATGAGTCAGCAGTGCCCTGGCAGCCAGGAAGGCCAACCATGTCCTGGGGGGCATCAGGCAAAGCATCACCAGTCGGTCAAGGGAGGGGATTGTCCCACTCTGCTCCAGACTGGGGCAGCCTCACCTTAAATATTGTGGCGGGTTTGGCCAACACAATGTAAGAAAGACAGCGAGCTATTAGAGAGCATCCAAAGAAGGACTGTGAAGATATTGAAGGGTCTGAAGGGGAAGCCATATGGGGAGGCCTATGACTCTTCCCTCTCATGACAGGGAATGACCTGAAGTTGTGTCAGGGGAGATTTAGATTAGGTATTAGGAAAAGGTGTTTCACCCAGGGGGAAGTTGGGCAGTGGAACAGGCTCCCAGGGAAGCGATCACAGCACCAGGCCTGACAGAGTACAAGAAGTGTCTGGACAATGCTCTCAGGCACATGGTGTGATTCTTGGGGTGTCCTGTGCAGGGCCAGGAGTTGCAGTTCAATGATCCTTGTAAGTCCCTTCCAAATCAGGATATTCTATGATAATGAAAATCCAGTAGGCACTGGAAAGTAGAAAGAAATGGAGAGGTCTGCTTTACATATGTTGATACCAATGCTATCTGTGCTCGTCTTTATTTCTTTTGTATTAAAATTATTAACATTTTGTTAATAATTCTAATGTTTGTTAATAATTCCAAGCACGGGAATGGGCTACAGACAGTTGTTCCCATGTTAGGGTTGGAGTGGGGGGCAATGCAGAGCTTATCATTTACTGGTTTATTACAAAATCACTGTTAGCATTAAATATTTTCCATAGCAGCTTTTACCTGTCCACCACTCTATTTGTTTGTCTCTCTCCTCACCGGATTGCAGGGAGACAGAAATACTTCACTTCCTTCTAGATTATTTCATTATACTTCTTTTTGAAGTATTTTCTGGATTTTTTAGGATGAATTTCTTCATTCTAAAGAGTGATTAAACATTGGAATGGGCTGCCCAGGAAGGTAGTGAAGTCATTGTCCCTAGAGGTGTGTAAGGAAAGACTGGATGAGATATTTAGTGCCATTGTCTGGTTTACAAGATGGTGTCAGGTCATTGGTTGGACTTGATGATCTCAGAGGTATTTTCCAATCTAATTTATCCTGTGATCTTAAGGATTAATCCCATAACTCATGCTTATGAAGGATGGGTCCCAATCCTAGCCTTATGAAGATGCTTTTTATACTGTATTTGTGTACCTTCAAATATTTTACTTCTCCTATAGCATTTAATTTTTAATAACTCCTAGGTTAAGGAAGTGTTTTCAGGTGGTGGGAAGGAGTACATACTGCATTTAAAGTACTTAATTGCTTGTTAGTGTAAGCTGAAACACCCCGGAGTTATTTCATCACTGGGGACTGTGAACACAATCATCATCATCGTCATATCTTTTCTTTGTGCACTTGCTTCCTCTTTATTTTCCACCCAAGAAAATCAGAATCTAAAAGGGAGCCTCGGAACTTGCCTCATTTGAAAAATCTCCAGATTTCTGGCTTGCAGTCACTGTTAACATTGCAACAGCATTGAATTGCAGTCAGGTACCATGGTGCTCTTAAACACTTTTCACACTGGCTGCATGTACTTCTCAAATAACTTTTGGAAGGTTTCTTTATTGCTTCGATTTCATGATGCTGAAACAACATATCTAAACCCTACTACAATATCAATGCTATTTACCTGAGAAGAAACTAATTTTTCATGATTTACTTAGTGCTTATCAATGCCTTATTCCTTTATACTTCTTCAGCTTCAGGAGAACAGTTTCTGATGTGGCAATCTGCCTGTGTAAAAGTGCTGTTCCCCGAAATACAAATGGATCTCTACTTCTACATGTGTATTTCAAATGAATACTGGCAAGGAACGCTTTTCAACTGCTACTTGGAAAGTAAAAATGCAAAATGATACAATATTCTCCTAACTTCTCTGGCCTTTAAGTTGTTCAGGAAGCATTTCTTACAGTCATTGATGACAGACAACTGACATGTTCCCCACTGCCAGCAGCAAGAAAACTTTCATTAACAGAAAACCATACTTTTTATAATATCCCAGTGTGACAGTTGGTAACAATCAGTCTTTTCTTATTGGCTGCTTGTCCTATTATATAAGTTCCTTGAGACCGTCTTATATCAGCTTCTTATATAAGTTCCTCGAGGTCCTCTTTTCTCCAAGCTGATTGGCTGCCTGTGCTCTCATGCTCTTCTGTTCCGTTGGGTCTCCTGCTACATACATGCTATTCCGGACTTGAAACAGGATTTTCCAAAACATAGAAAATGCAGTGCCTGCAGACCTTGAGGCCACGTCTGCAGATGTAAGAGCAGAACCAACTCAGAATTCTGTTTAGACATCCCTCATGGCACCAGGGGCATGTCATTTCCCTTCCCTTTTTGGCAAAGCCTCCAGTGATTCCAGAATCATGTTGGAGTCTAGATAAAACACCATCCTGCTCCTTAGGTCTGTGAGTGTGGTTAATATCATGATTTAGCTAATTTTATGCTGAAAAAAATTGCCACATGGTGTTAAGATCGCCTTTATGCATCATGCTTGAGCTGGTCTAACAAACTGCCACAGCTGAAAGACAGGTTTTGGTCCCCTTTCCCCTTCCCTGCTTCTTTCCTCTCCCACAAAGGAATAAGCATGCTTTACTGGGTTGGTTTATGGCCAGGTTAGTAGACAGAATTGGGGAGGACTCCAGTGGTTGCCAGCCCTGGAATAGGGGAGTTTTCTGGAAAGAGGGAGAAGACCTCAGTATGGCTGCTTTGTGTAACTTGAGAAGACTCTGCTGGAAACCTGCTCTAAATGATGGTGCAGGCAATGTCTGTGATGGTTGGGTTGTCAAGACATGCCTCTAAGCCAGTGATACTGAAATAACTAGTTTTTCATAACATGAAGCATATTCCGTTTTTAGAAATCAAAATGAACTAAAGCTTTCTTTTGAGGGACTGTTTATTTTGATAAAATCAACAAATAAGTTAGTAAGAACATTCTTAACTACTTTCTTCTTTTCTCTTATTTCACATAAGCACCAAGTGGCCAGAAGCACTAAAAACTAACTTACTGTATACTGGGAAATGGGAGCAGGGCCCAGAAATAAATCTTTGAGTGGGATAGCTTTCTTCTGGGAGAACTCTTATGAATATATACATTGAAACACAGAAAATGCATTCCTGTGATATCTAAATAACTTGTCATGTTGGATTGACAAAGGCTAATTTTCAGCATCTAAAGTAAAAGGGGACTTTTACTGATTTTTTTGGAGGATTATTAGTTTCTAATCTCAGGATCTGAGACTCAAAATAGATTATTTTTTTCTTCTACTTCAAGAAAGAAAAACGCAGGCTTGTGCTGTGGGCTTGAGGAAGATAATTCGATTGATTTTCACAGAAAGAACTCTATTTCACTGTGGACTTACAAGCTGCTTAGAAGAGTGAAGATAAGTCATATTAGCAATAATTAACTTCAGAAATTCAGGGTGAGATATGTATATATATTAAAAAAAGATCAATTGCCAGGAATATATGGAGTTGACTGGATATAAAACACTTTTCCAGCAGAGAAAATCCAAAAGATTTAGTGTACTAGAATTAGTGAAAGTAAACATTTGATCCTGCTGTTCCTCTATGCCTTGTGTGTGCCTGAGTAGCAGGTTCCCTGGGCTGATCCATGCAACACCTACCTGGGATCAAGCTTCTTGGGGCAAATCTCTGGGGGTTTTTTTGTTTGTTCACCTAAAGCTCCATCTCCAAGGCTGGCCTTGTTTTTTTGTAAAAGAGGAGAGAGAGAGAGAAACTGAGATAAGGCTCTAGTTGATGAATTATATGTCAGTTGTACTAATGGCTTGTGTTTCACCAAGGACATAACTGAAATGTGGCAATACCACTGCCTCAAAGAGATGTTGTTGCAGCAGGGATTTCGAAAATATTGCAGATGTTTATTTACTTTCACACAGACTTGAATTCCAACTTCCCTATGTGATGCTCATCTTCCCTAGTGTAGCCGCATTACATTGCCTGTTTTCCTGCTGCACGGGGACTTGGGATAATGTCAGAAAATGTGAATTACAGTGAAATGAATGGAATTACTTGGGATTTAGTTTGTTCCCCCTCCTGCCAGCAGCTGAAGGAGAGGATTTCTTTTCTAAGTACAGTGCCAGAACATCAGTGAAATTTCTAATGTATGCTGTTCTCCTGGGACATGGCAGTACTTCATTCTTCTTCAGCTTGCCTGGACCCACCCATCCACAAGCAGAGTGTTTTTTTTCCTTCTGTGCTGTGAATCTGGATAGACTTACACACCTTTTAGCTATTCCTTCAAGATTGTTGAGAGTGGGATCAGGTTCATGGAGCATGTATCCAGGGTGCCAAAGATAACCTTGAAAAGGTCTTTTTACTAGGGGGATACAAAATTAATGTGACCTGAGGGACAGTCCAACTAAAAACAGTGAAGAAAACAAAAATGAAACTAAAAAATTCAAACAGCTGCCTCCATGAAGTACAAGGTGATGTCTGGGAAGATTTATTCTCTACCATTTGGTCCATCAAAGTTGCTTAGGAGTGGGCATGTTGAGTCTCATCTTGTAGGTTCCTTTTGTAGTCAGCGGAGTGAGCGGCTTCTGCAGGGAGTGACTCAGGGTCGATTCAGAGGGCAAATTTAGCCTGACAAAGACTACCTTAAGCACTGTAGCAACCTGGACTTGATGTGAATACTCCTCAGTGTGGTTAATTGCACAAATATTTGTAAAAGACTGCTGATTGTTCAGCTAGCACGTCAAAAAGCCATCTTCCAAGTTCAACTGATACAGTAAAGAGAAGTTTGCTTGTGATACTAATATCCTTGGTGAAGATGACTGTTCATCATCTTTTCCTGTCCTGACCCTTCCTCATCATGTCTCCCTACAAAATCACACACCTTGATGCTTTGCGTGGCAGCATTTCCCTGCCTCTTTTGGCAGGTCAGACTATTTAATCTTTTCGTTTCCAGTGGTAAGAAGACAGTGAAAATAAAGGCTGTGCTGTAACAGGGATTTTTAGCGAGATGTTTGTCTCATGTTGACTCAGTGACATTGTAATAGCTGAGCCTGTAACATTATCCTTAAATAAAAGCTGAGAGTTTGCTGATTGTTCCTCACCAGTGCTTAGAGGGGTGTCCTGTGCAAGCCCTATTACTGTGTCTTCTACACTTTGACTTCTCAGTTTTTAGAACAAGATGGAAATTTAAGGGGAGCGCAGTTTTTTGGTGAAGATTGCTCATTGATAGAAGTTGTAATACAAATAACGGAAAAATACTTCTATGTTGATTTAAAAAGATGGAATTTGTTCCTCTAATGCTCTAAATTAAATAAAATCTTCATCCACCAAGTGATCAGATGTCATCAACAGAAATACTTTTGTGTTACTCTGAGTAGTTTTCTAAACTTGCAACCAAAGATGTGGACACTTTTGAAAAAACAATGAAACCTCTTTAATTCTGCTTTCCTTTCTCGTTTGACTGAGACTGGTTTTTCTTCATTAATCTTCAGCAGGTACATTTTTTTGCCTTAAATGTAATTTATTCTGTATTTTTATTATCATATCAGTATTTTCACAGTGAATACCAGTTACAGTAAGAAAGATTTATCTTAGAGTTAATAAAATTACTTCAACATTCTATATTATAAAACTGTAGGAAATGGTAGTGTATCACATTGCTGACTGTGTGGTGTTTGGAGCAGGAGGGTCTGGATTTGACAGCATAGCTGTGAAGACAGAGTTGAATTCAGTTTGGTTTATCTTTTCATTGAAAGATGTCAATGTGCTCTAAAAAATATTTTTTTTCATGCTGAAGCATGATCTACAATGGCAACATGAATTCTTTTCAGTCTGAGCAGGAAGCAGTTAGTACTATCTATGAAGTTTTTTAATCAGGGGTAAATCCAGAGGAATGCCTGCTGACCTCTCTGTGTCTTGAACTTCTAGTTTGACTTAGTCTTCTTTGCCTGTTTATCCTGTGTACTCCTTGAGTAAGGGAATTTCATGCCAGGGAGCAGCCCTGCTGATCCTCTGAATTCAGAAACTTCCTGAAATAAATGTACAAGTAAATACATAGGTCAAAAAGAGGGAAATTTTAGTCAAGGTTTAATTGCAATTTTTTTATTGCTATCACTTTACAGAAATATATATTTGTAAACCAGTAAAAGTGTTGTGTGCCTTTGCTTCCTAGGGGATCTGTAATTATTTTTGTAAATATCTAACTTTGAAATTACGTAATCAGCTAATTCATGGCTAAGGGAAAAACTCTATTTCATTGTGAGGCTTTCTGTGAAAGGAGCTGTCTAGTCAAATGCTGTAGTGCAGATGATACCAGCTTAAAAAGTCTTTTCAAATTCTGACATTTTGATGTTATCAACTGTCTGTGTTATCATGCTCCACATGCATTGGCATGGTCAAAAACTAAAAAAAAGAGGACAGAAGAAGGTGTTGAAGTGATTGGCTGTAGCTGTGTGGTGCAGCCTAGCAAGGATGAGCCATGCATTTGGCTTTGGGACAGGCGATCTGCAGCCCATGGTGGCTAGATTTTAAAGCCTTGAGTTTGTTCCTGTTCTTCCCAGCATGCGGAAAACTTTATTTTTGTAATGTTTCTGGAGAACAGCTAAAATGTAAGGTTAAATTCTTTCAGGACAAGTCCATTGTATCTGTCCTGGAGGGGAAAAACACAAGAAGTCTTTTGTGCTTATCTCTAAAGTGTATTTTAAATCAAAAATTAAAGAAAAACAGTAAGCAATGACGGAAACAGGGCTATTTCTGTCATGATATTCTGTCTTCTGTCCCCTGTGCACTAATTTATCGTAGCATTTGTGCTAGCATAAGGTGAGTTCAACACCAAGCATAACCCACTTATAAATTATCTCTGCCAAGTGATGTTTTGCAGAGTGTGATGTGTGATGTGATTTGTGTGTGTGCATGCACAAAGTGTGGCAGGGAGGTGAAACCCTTTGGCCTCATGTTGTGGCAGTTGGGGGTCAGAGGAGTCTTTTTCTAGCAGAGAAAGAGATGTTTTCCTACAAAACTCAACTTCTTTCATGTTGACTCGCTCAGTGCCTAGTGAAAGAGGAGTAGTGGGGGAGAGCACCCCACAGAGAGGAAGCAACACAGCATGTCCTTTATTTTCAGTTTTTAAATTTAGTACCTTTTGGCTTTTCAACATGAAAAACATGATGACTAAAACTTAGCTTGCCTTAGAGTTGATTTATTCAGATCTGTTTGGCATGTTCACATGGGAAGGATCAAGTCTTCTGTTGTTTTCTGGGCACTGAATTGCAGTCCTTGTTATAGTGCCTAATTATAAAGTCGTATTTCCCAAAAAAGGTGGTTTTGTCTGGTGAAGTGCCAATGGCCAAGTCCTGGTGAGCAGCACTGTCTGGCCAGCTGGGCAGCACTAGGATTTTCAAGGGTTCCTCTCATGCTGGGCTCAAGTTGTCCACGTGTGTTTTCGTGTGCTGCTGGTTAACAACTTTCAAAGACTCTTACATTGCATATCTTAGAGCTGTTTCCATCAGTTTCCTGGGGTTTTGTTGTTTATGAACAACAAAATAGCTGAAGTGAGCTTTCTCATTTCTTCATACCATTTTGAGTCTTTTATATGTGTTTAGGTTTTCAGACTGCTGTTGAGAAAGAAAAATCAAAATACCCATTGTTCGGCTACTTCAGAAATCTAGTAACTGTTTTGGAAGGTTACTGTCGCAGGCCTGATAGGAAGTTAGTAGTGAGTGTTAAAGATTACAGATTGTATTTAGCTTGTGCTCTGTTTTCCTCAAACGCTGGCTGCATAGCAACAGAACCAATTCAATTTCAGAGCAGTGGTTTCCAGCAGCAAGCACAGCACTGCCCCTTAGAACCAGGATGTGATCAGTTTGAGAAGACAAATGGCATATCCTTCACCCATCCCTGAGATGCTAAAGCTTCATTTTCTAGGAGAGGTTTTTAGTGCATTTGAGTTTTATTCTAAATGAAAGTACCTATTTCTCAGAATTCTGTTTATTACTTCAGTGATAAATCTTATAAAATAGAAAAATATTTCATTATTACTGTTATTCAGGAAATTTGGAATTCATTGCATATTCAGTAAAATGTTCTGATGTTTTGTTCTTAGTTTATTGGGAAGCTTTGCTTCAAAAATGATTGGTAGCCCTTCAAATTATACTTATTCTTAAAATTAGCTGTGGTCCTCTTTATCTTAAAGGGAAAAGAAAATGATGGTGTTCAGTATTTATCCAGCTGTCTCCCCACTCCTCCCATGAGTACTTAAACTATATGTAAATAACTACTTACACTGCATTTTACATTTTTTTATTAAAGGCATCCCTTCTTCCTCTGTAATTTCTCATAGAAAAATCATCTAACAAAAGTTTCTGTGATGTGTTTGGCATAAAAAACAATAATAAATAATAAACCATCAGGTTTTATTAATACTTTTTAAACTATGTAACTTCTAAGAATACTTGGGAGAAAAACATACTCTTCAAGAAAGGATGATTTAAGGAACAACCTTATTGAAAGTTGCAGTCTTTTCCTGTATTCATTTTGTGTTTTTCGCAGTTATCTGTTACTTTAAAATATTTTCAGGTTTGGATTTGTTCTGGAGTTTATTCAGGATGCTCAATGACAAGCTTCAGGGGCAATATTTGTAATTCTGTGAGGAGAATGTCAACAACTGATAATCCAGACCAGGAGTTTGGGTTGAACTTGTGGGGTTGTTGCCTATAATATATCCTGCTCTTTCAGATACTCGAGGAGCTAAATAACCAATTTTCTGGCTTTCATTCCCAATACTCCAGCTGCTGCATTCCTCTGCACTGGAGCTCTGTTAGGGGCCTGTAGGTTTGGTAGTTCTGAGGAATATAGAAGATAAAACTGCTAGTTTTATTTCTAATTCCTTTAGCACACATAAGGTTCATAGAATAAGGAGGGAATGAAGCCTATTAAACTGGATAATTTGTTTTGGTCAAGACTCTCTTAAGGGCAAGCTATTTTTAGAGCTTTATCTGTGGCATGAGTTTACGGAGGTATTTTGAAGTTCATTCCAACAGGAAGAGGGATTGTTTCACCAGCAAATGTGAACAACTTTGTTTTGTAGCTTAAAATCAATGTTTAGTTACTCTGTCTGTATTTTTTGTGGATCACAGTTGTGAGAAGATTCAGGACATAGATAGCAGGGGAGGCTGCTGAAACAAATGCACCCAGGGAGCAAAATTGAAAGGGGTATGGAGATGTATTTTCCTTTTTCTCACATGGATTGCCCAAAATAGCTTTGCTTTTCATGTTAGAGAATACTGATTGTTTTACATAATTTACTTGTGATACAATAACTCATCAATGTTTAACAGCATGAATGAATAAACCCAGCTCAAGTGCAACATCAGGCTCAATTAAACCTTTCATTACCAGATTATGTTGACCTCCATTTCCTACATTTTTTAGAACAAACATTTTGACAGGCATCAATAAAGAGTTACGAAAAAAGAAACCCTGAAACTTTCTGGTGACCCTAAGCTGATTTCTTATGAGCAGAGGGATGAAGTACATGGCTGGGACCAGGAGGGGCCCAATCCAGTGGGCTGCAGCCCAAGTGCTCTCATCAAATGAAACTAGGAGTTTCTCTTCTCTCTCACGGTGCAGTTCTTAACCCATGCACTGAGATTCCCAGATAACACTTTATGGATAAGTTTACTGCCAACCTCTTGAAAGTTAGCACACTGAGTTCTGTATTGATCAAGAGATTGAATGCTTTGCTCTGTCGATTTTCAACCCATTGGATTTTCCAAGACGTGCAAGTAAAGGCTTAAGACGAACAATCATTTGTAGCTTAAAAAAAGTAATTATTGCTAATGAAACCTTCAAATGAGGGTAAAATGCAACTGAGCAAGGCACTTTGACATCAGCATAGGGCATTACGCTGACCCTTACTCTACTGAGAGTATTCAAGCCTTGAATTAGTCAAGATTGCTAGATGTAATAGCAGAATTTTGCAGTCTCAGGTTTGGCTTGTATTTTTGCCTTTAAGGGACATGGAAAGTGCTCTGATTGGAGCTCTGATTTCAAAAGCATACACTGTAAAAAACTGAAAACCAGGAGAAATGCCTTTACCAGATGAGATGCTTTCCTCATTAGTATTTGACTGATGCAACCATCCATTGAAGCTCTGAAAATTCATCTGAGTTTGAATTCAGCTGTTAGCTGCCCACTTGTATGGAACCCTTGCTAATGGGTGACTTAAAAACAAGTCCAGTTGTTGTCATCTGACAGAAGCAATTGATATGCATGACAGAGACATTTGATTTGTGAGGTTCTTCCTTGCTTCTTTAAAATTCTTTTTTTCAATGGAAAACAATCTGAATTTATGGATACTATCATTAATGGAAAGTAAATACATCTAGAATTCATGTAAAGCTCACTCTGAAGGACAAAACCCAAGTGTCACATAAGCATTTATGCAAACATTAAAGCATCACCAATATAAATATTCTTATTCATAGCAAGTATCATCAGCTCATCTCAAACATTTTCAGGGTCTTTTTCTCACAAGAAGGAACTACACTGATTTTTTTTTTTAAACTAGATGGTAGACTAGACACATTGATAAAGACGAACAACCTGATTTCCTGTAAAGCTTATGCAACAGGTTTACAATCTTACACGAACTGTTCTCATGCTGAATATGTATAACATGAGCCTTATGTCATGTCTACAATTTTTAAAGCAGAGCTGGATAATCCATGAACAAAACAGTAAGGGCATTAGAGATTAAATGGAAGACTAATGACTACTGCTGGATTACTGAATTTGAGGTTTTGAATCTCTCAAGGTTGTCACTTCCCTGTGAACTGGCATCTCTATTTCAAATAATCAGCCTGGCTCAGGCATTAAAAGAAAGGTTTTGCATGGACTTCTTTGCTGCAACAGCATTCACACTATCGAATTGGGCATGTTTGCTTTCTTGTGCAGTCCATACAGATAATGCAGAATATAAAATTCTGGTAATAAACCCAGTCCTTGATTAGATATTTAAAATATACTATTACCCTACTATTCTCTTCATGTGAGTGGGGTGCTTGATACATGCATTCCTGACTGTGCTTTTCTAAGTGTTGCAAGCACATGGTAGGGCATGTTGAGTTAGGCAAGGGGAAACTTCTGAGAAGCAGGTGAAAAAGATCTGCAGAGCAATTCAGTGTCATGGCTGTCCTCATGCAGTCAAAGGTGGCAGCTTTCTGCCCTTTCACAGGAAGGGCCATCAAGAAGGAGCCCTCTGCTCCCCAGCCAGTGTTTTACTACCAGGAGCCAAACTCCTGAAAGGTCTGATGATGTTTCAGATGTGTGCCATTTAATAACTAATACTTCAGCACGTTACCAAACTTTCAAGATCATGCTATGGTATTGAAGAGTATTCTGAGATAGGACACTGTTTAAAGGCTGTTTCAGATTTTACTTTTCCATGCTAAATTGTACTGTCCTTCACAGGAAGTAAGTCTCAGATTGCTCATTTAGGTACCCTGTCACGTCTACATGTTTGCTAAAAGGAAAAAAAAAGGAAATATATGCTAATTTTTATTTTTTCAGCCAGAAGTCTTTGGTGTGTTAGGCAATTACATCTGTAGTAAAGGTTTTGCAGGCGCTTCCTTCCCTCTCAACAAGAAACATTTCTGCATTTACTTTAAAGAGTGCTGCTCTGATATGAAAGCATCAAATGAAGGGCAGGGAAACACCTGAAAAAATTGTGGACCGACTCGTTAAGTTGGAAAATTACTGTAGTGGAGATTTTTACTGATGGAAAATTGTCTTCTCTCCAAGATGAAACTGTACCTCCTTCATTTACTGTGAGCTGCTATACTTGGTAACTCTTAGGATGGACCAATTCTCCATTCTTTGACCTTTACATTGTATTTTTCTCTAGCAACCTTTTTCCTACTGTTTTTTTCTTTTTGCTACACCTGTTCCTCTTCCCCTCTTCATGCAAAAGCCCATTAACTGCTAACATCTGACCATGTGGCTGAAAAAGGGCCTTTTCAAAGCTGCTTTTAGCTGAACTGTAAATAGTAAGCAGCAGATCCACCAGTAGCTGTAGGACACCACTTCTTAAATTCTGCTGTTATTAGGTGCCCTGGATGTACATTTGAGAGGTACAAGTGTTCTATAACACACTTTGAGATACTCAATTCATGGATAATGGACCCAAAAAATGAACAGCAGAATTAGGTACAGAAGTGACATGACCTCACAATAAGTGTAGCACATACTGGTATTAGCCCCCTTCCACTTAATATAGTTTTGGGATAGTTGCTGTAGCTTGAGATCATCTTTGGGTTTCAGTTGTGAAGCCCAAAATATTTTGCTGGAAGTGCTGGGCCCTTTGACTGTCTCATGCACAAGTGACTCCAAAGCAAAACTCTGTTTTCTTCATTAACTCTTACTCATCTATCATATCTTGAAGGGATTTAAGAATTCCATGAAAAAACTCTGCTGCACTAGGGAAGTTAAAAATGTGTTGTAAGAAATGATCCCTAGTTACCAAAATGCTAATGGAAAGCAAGAAGAGAAGATTTGAGAGGAAGAAACAACAGATTTTTTTTATAAATAATAAATTTAATTCTTCTACAATGGTTTTTCTTTCCAGTGTCTTTGCTGTGATTACAGAGTTACTCTGGTAGGGATAAATATTGTATTGCAATTTGAAAGTAAAGATGCATTACACATATACCAAATATTAAATATAGCCAAATACTCTAAAGAAAGAGTTGGGTCATCAAAGCAGCAAGTGGTACTCTGCTTTGTTTTTCCAGACTCCTTAGCCCTTCTTTGAGGAATAAACTGAGTTTTTTTCTTTCAGTAAGTAAATCCAGACCCAGGTGAGTAGCTGGGCTGGTTTTTGAGCTGTCAGTTGATGGCAGATGTCTGTGCTTGAAGTCAGGTCTCAGGTCAGTGAGGCGCACAGGGAGGGATGATGTAACCAAAGCTCCAGATGTATGGGGGGTTTGGGGTTTGTTTGGTTGGGGGCTTTTTTAAGAGAAAAAAACAACCCAACAACTCAGTTTTTCCCTTTGTAGCTGAAAACTAAGAGGACACTGATTAGAGCTTTTATATAAGACGAAAAATTAAGAAAGCTGCTTTTCTGGCTAATAGCAATAAGTCTCACTGAGTCAAGTGCATCTGTCCGTATTGGTGCAGCTATTCTGAGACTAAAGAACTGCAGACAGTGCTACTGGTGCATCTTACCCAGGTGCCAGGGTCTTTTTGTTCCTGCAGTAGTTATATTTTGGTGGGTGATCTGTGGAGATTATAACATCAAATGCCAGCTCCTTATAGATAGATAGGTTATAGCTGGGGAAAAGTATGGTGATTCATTTTTTAATGAAGAGAAATTGAAAAATTCATATATTCTGTTTCTGGTTATACACTCTCTTCTAAATGTCTTTGAAAGTCTTAATTCCAGTTTTAAACACTGCAGGGGTTTGTTATTTGAACTTATTTCCAGCATGACTATTCCTCTCAGGCTACTATTTTTACATGCTTAAGACTCTTGTTTAAAAATGAAAAGTGTGTAGCTTAGAGTTTAATGCAGACGAGTCAGTAAATAAGAATAATTTTTTAGTGTTTCTATATCCCCATCCACAAGTCCTGAAGGGGATCTATGTTTTCATTGTCCCTTACTGGTGAGGTTGTCTCATGTTATTATACCCATTATAAAGGGCTGAGGGAATGGTCCAGACAGCCTTTATTGTCTTCATCCTGTTCTTGTATGATCCAGTGAACAGTATCCAATTCCTGGAAGCTCTAGGGCTTCATTTTAATTTTGTCTAATTGTTTTCTTGAAATAACAAGCAGTGGTGACTTCAGAAAGCAGAGTCTTCTGGCGCCCAGATCATTAGTGACTCACCCTATCTTTAGTAACAGTTAAAAATATGCTTCGCCACAATGTTAAAAAGTCCTGGTCGTTTTGCTCAGAAAGGATATATAAGGCACGATGGGAGTGAATGGAGATGTATTTGCTCTTCATTTTCTATTATGACCCATTTTGAGACAGAATCTGAGGCATCCAAAAGCTAGGAAGAAAAATGTGGTTGTGTTAGAGGTCTAGTCGAGATGAACAATATTGACTGGGGTGGGTTTTTTTTAACATGGGCAATGACCCACTTGCCGCCTCCTTAACACGTCTACAGGGATGCAGTGCAAGTACTGCTCCTTCTTTCCAAGGCTCATCTGCAGTGGGAGCGCTGAATTAGTCCCCCATTCAGTAAGACTTTGGCTTTCTTGGGGATTTCATGATAGAAATTTCATCGCACACGTTTTTCAAGAGCAACACTGGAGGACAGCGAAGAGAGACAAGTGCATTATCCACCCAGGGTAGCATGTAGGAGAGTTTTCCAGCAAGGGAAGTCCCTCATGACTTCTCTGAAGTGATGCACAGGCAGGTCCATTCTCATCCCTGCTTGGTTTTTCTCTCGAGGGGAAGTTGTGTAGGCCCTCTCACTGTCTGAACTTCAAATCCATCTATGAAGTTGCTGCTAAGGATTGACCATTGAGTCCTTCTAGCCCAAGGTGTGACTGTACTCTCCTTGAACCAGCTTTAGGCAATGGCAGGAGCTCTTGGCCCCTCTTCCAAAATGTGATTTCCCAGGTGCCAGTTAAAGTTTCAGTTCAGCCCTTGGCACAGTGTTGGCCAATTTTCATACTTCCTGGTGCTCATGACGCCCCAAAGACCAATGGTAAGGGGCTGTCTGTGATCATCTGCTCCCTTGGAGAGAGCCACCTGCCACAAATAGCGCATGTAAAGTGTAATACAGGACTGCCCGAGGATTCAGTTCCCAGTGTGCTTGGGCAAGGCGAAGTTTAGGGATGGTCATCACGGGATATAACTCTGCAGGTGTTCTCTCAAATTTGCCTAGTTTCAACCTCAGTGGCTTCCAACTCTGGTGTAAGGCCAAAACATTGCATGGGATTGCCTGATGTTACAGGGAAAATTATGAAAGTTAAGGATATGGTATCCCCAGGACAACTCTTCTTGGTAGAGGACAGAAATGTTAGGCAGTTTTGCTGGCCGTTGCAAACACTTTGCTCTGAGGCCTCTGAAGAAGTTCACCTATGTCGAGTACTTTCTTTTTTTATATTAGTCTGTTTACATTGGGGTTTTTGTAATGATATCCAAAATTGCTGTGTCATAATTTCCTTAGATCTGATTATATATATATGTATAAAATATAAAATAGCTTACATAATTTATGAGGACATATAGAAATATATCTTTCTGTATATCAAGGCAGCCAAGACAATATACCCACCTGCAAAGACAGCCATTAAACAGTTGGTTCTGCCTTTCTTCCCTCCATCATTTGCAATATGTTGTGAAAATATATTGAGAAAAGAGTGTGATAAGATGAATGCAGTGAGTTAAAAAGCATAAATCCAAGTCTAATGTTGTCTGTACCTATTTTATTGTTTAAAATTCAATAGTGGCCTGAAAATTGTATCAACCCCTTTGCAGTAGCACAAGATTCAACAGCACATTCAAAGTGTTCCTTCTGGAAAGCATCTCTGAGATGTTTTTCAGCAAGGATGTGTTTTTCTGTTTTTATAGCATAGCTAATAAAGATATACTTGATTTCTTCATGTGACTGCCAGGTTTTTTTAAAATGTTATGATGGAAGTTGCTTTTTTGGAAGTTACTCTTTCATTGCCTTTTTGGTGCAGGGGATGCTCGTGGTGCCCAGGTGTCCTCCCCTGCTCTGCTCCCATACAACCACAAAAAACCCAACCCAACCCAAACCAAACCACAACCAAGCACTGCCACTGCATTGGTTTGAATTGAGAAGCTGAAGTCTGTAATGTCAAGATAAGATATTTTATCGGCATTTAATTACAGGCCTTTGTTAAGCAGGTGCATACAGAAGTAGCACAAACCCATTAAATGGCAATGCTGAGTTCTCATCAAGAATTAGTTTTTTGGATAATCAGTCGAAGGAGGTCAAAAATGCCATATTGTCTTCCTGGTTATTTTAGGAGCTCTAAAGCACCAATACCCTTTTTATAACTCAGGCTGATATTTTAGAAAATATCTTTACATGTCTACAACTTGTTTCCAAAACTTTTAATTGGGCTTATGGAGTAAAAGGCCATTCTAAAAGTGAAGCTATTCTCAGCCTACTTCTTACCCTTTTACACAAGGAAATTAAGGTACAACATCTTGCTCTCGCCCTGCAGACAGTTTGGCAAGCTCAGAGAAATTAATCCCCACAGTTTTGAGGTAGATACAGACATGACTTGGACCCAGTTTTGCTCATTAATATATGATTTAAAAAAAAAAAACTCCAGAGGGGAGATGAAATTATGCTTTGAGAAGGAGTCTTTTGGATTTTGTAAACCTCTCTGAGCTCTGTGCGTGTTGTAAACACTTGCAAAGGAAAGGGAAAGCTAAGGGTGTAAGTGTTGGCTGGTCGTGAAAATCCCTGTATGGCATTCAGCAGGAGTTCAGATAAAAGCCAGCTTAAAGAATGGGAGGAAATAAACCTGAAAATTCAATTATTTACTGCTGCTGCAAAAGTCTGTGCTAGCTCTTGTCTTTGAACCTTGAAGAAAGATATAATAGACATGTAAAGATACAATAGGCATTAGCAGCGTGACGAACGATGCGAAAATCCTGCAGTCAGGCAGGGAAGGCAGACAGATGTTCTCTGTCCTCATTGCAATTTTTACCTTCCTATGCAGGTCCCTTTTTTCCCTACTAGCCCTCAAAATAGTCCAAGTCTTTCCATATTGTTTCCACTACCTCACAGCCCTTTGGCAGGTCAGTAAGCAGAGGGAACTGAAAAGCAAGGTATTTGAACCAGAAAGAAGTATTTTAATTATGATGGAGCACAGTTAGTCCTGGCTTTGTTGGTATCTTTTGGTCAAAGGAGCAGCAGAGAGACCAGTCAGTAGTACAAACCCTAAGGCTTGCCAGGAGTAGACAGGTGTAGTGTTTTGATGTTTGAAAAGAGAAGAAGGACATGCATTT
Source organism: Serilophus lunatus (assembly GCA_013399895.1). NCBI lineage: Eukaryota > Metazoa > Chordata > Aves > Passeriformes > Eurylaimidae > Serilophus > Serilophus lunatus. The sequence continues at coordinate 784,053 of VXBA01003079.1, read as the reverse complement.
TAAGGACACAGATCCACTCATAAATTTTACTATGCTTCCACTTCAGGATAGCTGTCTAAAGTCAGGCAACAGCAGTTGGTATTGCACATCATCCTCCCACTCCCTCCTTCCTTAAGGAAGGCTTTGTATAAAGCTGTTCTTCATCTCATCTCCCTGACTGAAATCACAGCACCATCCATTTTTCCTTTATTTAAGAGCTGCTACATGACTTCTTCCACTCAAAAGCTGCAGTGAAAAAGCAGGGGGTGGTGTTCTGTGCCCTTATGGCCATCATGTGCCAGGCCAGCACAAGGTCCACGAGGCAAGGTCCTTAGTGCTTAGGTTGGTCTCCCAGGAGGACATCTTTAGTCTGATCACAGGAATGGGGAGGAGGTTAAATACATTCTATTTCTCACAGTCTACAGCAAGAGTGATGATATTACATCTGCCAAGGGGAGCCCATCAAAAATCTGGCATTTTGATGATGCAGGAGGAATACGCTATGGTATTGCAGTTTTACTACTGATGAGAAACATGCCCATTCTGCTAAAGGTTGATGTCCAAGCTGTGGATGCAGGCCAAAAAAGACAGGTTGCTTTTGTGGAGAGAAAAAAAAAAAAAAAAGAGAGATTCCTCCTCTGCTTCAAATGCACAAAAAGCTAAATGAGCCATTCACTTCATCTCCATTTTCCCCAGGAGAAGTGGTTTTAGGTCTTTTATATTTCATCACCCTCTGCTTCCCAGCCAATTAAATATCTGATGTGGAGGAGCTGCAGCCTTTTTTTGTGCAGAGGTATCTCAATTCTCACATGTTTATTTTCATATTCAGTTTTCATATGCTGAGTGGATTGCTTACTAATTGTTAAATGACTACTCTGCAGTTCAGTTATGGAAATTATTTCTACTTCAGTATCACTTGCCCTTGAATAGAGAACAGGAGGTCAACCAACATTAGATAACTTTTCTTGGAACCTTTTATCTTTCTGAGGAAAGATATGGTTCAACATGATGCCTGTCAAGAGGGCTAAGAAGTTTCACGCTTTAAAACAGTCCTTGTGGCTAGGCTGTTTTGGGATCATGTTGAGAACTGGTGTCCTGATCTGTCCTGATCAGACTTTTAAACAGATGAATCCAGGTATACAGGTGCACTGTAGTGCAGAGTTTGTATTCTATTGCCTAATATTCATTGCTAGGGTGAATTTTGAAATTGCAGATTGAATAAACTAGTTGTAATATTAGCTGAGGCAAGGAAGGCTGTGTGGGCAGAGCAGACGGCCCCTGGGCTTCAGTGGGATTCTGCACAGGCAGGAATGTCCTCCTACACTCATCTCTTTTCAGGGTTGCACCTACAGCTTCAGCTTTTGTTGCTAGCCTTTGCTTTTCCTCTTACACGAGAAAAGAGGCTGGAAAAAGCAAAAAGGAGTTGTGTATTATTCAGCAAATATTAACAAGGACATAATCTGTGGTTTAAAAATTTAAAAAACAAAGCAAAATAAAATGCAAATCTGTATCTTTTCCTTTATTTTCAGAAGAGAACTGTATTCCTCTGGTGTCTCCCTCCCTGCTGGCATGTAATGCGGATATTTTTGTGCATTTGATCGGAAGGTCACTGAAGTCAGTGCAGAGATTCACACTATCTTTAGCGAACTTTGCACCACACTGAGCAAGAGCTGCTGTTTTGCTGGTAAATCTGAGTGTGATGCCTCTCCCAAGACTTTGGAACAGCAATAGCAGCACTGTCAGAGGGGCTTTAAGCCAGGCTGGACTACAAATATATATATGACTGCTCTCTTTTCTATGGGAGGTTTCTCATGGTGAATTGAAAGGCAGCAGTTTGCATTCTAAAATTGTTTAGACCAATTTTTTTTTTCCAGTTTGGCTTTTTTCTCCCTTGTAAATGCATTTGTTTGAACTACAGAAAAGAAACCAGCGTAGTTATTTTGGTCTCACTGAGAAGATGTGTTTGCAGTGGCAACATAACTCTGACAAACCACCTTGTCCTGATAAATTCTATTTTCAGATCATCAGAAAGGGTATAGAAAAATGTCAAAATGGCAAAACCATTTTGTCTTTTAAAATATTTTAAGAAAGAAAACCAAGCCGAACACATGCTGAAATGCAGGCATATTTTCAAACCTTTGGTACACTGTTTATGTATTTTTAGACTAGCCCTTCTGCCCAAATGCCAGTAGCTTTTCACTCTCCATTTACTGGTTTATTTGCATGTAATTCCAGATCTGTGGGATGCATCAGTTTGCCAGGGACAGAAGGTTAATGTTCCTGGGAGGAGATGAGGATGCTCTGGTGGGGTGTGTGTGCCTGCAAGGGTTTGTTGTGCCAGATTTGAGCTCTCCCTGCTCTGCATGGTAAAATACCATGGAACAAATGGAATGCCTGGCATTGCTGTGGTGCTGTGGACACAGCCAGGGGAGATGTGCATAAACAGCTGCCTTTGAAAATTATTTCTGAAAATGCTATTTTGTGGACACGAGACATATTTGCTGTAGCTGGGTCATGCTGATGCAAGAACAGAGGGAACATTTGAATATGAGTCTTTTTTGAGGGAAGTTGTTATTAAGAGATGGAAATCAGCAGAGGATTTGCGTGGCTTTTACCAACCACTTGCGAAACTTGTAGCAACCAAAATAAACACCATTGTACTTTTAGTTCAGCAACGGGTGTTAAAGTATTTCAGCAACATGCCCTGTACATCCCTCACCTGCTCTGGTTTCAGGCAATCTGGGTGTCTTTTAGACCACAGGATGCACTGTTCAGAAAGGAGCAGAAAAGAAGGTTTTAAACATGTCTTACTCAAAAATGCTGATCCAGAGTAATTCTAATCTTTGGTCTCTTCTCTGAGAAAAACAGGTATGGTGTTGACTGAAGACTGGTTGGAGGGGAAAAGCCAAGGTCTTCTAGCCATTGCCATCAACAGAAGCCACTGTCTACTCTCATGGAAAATAAACTGGTTTAGGATTATAGAATCATAGAAAGGTTTGGATTGTTAGAGGATATTGATTTCTACTCAGCTTTTATATTTGGTGTCATACTTTTAGGCAGGACATTAATAGACTCTTGAGTCATTTATGTAACAGGTAAACTAAAATGTTAAAGACCTGCAAGGCAGCAAGAGACATCTGTTTTGGGAATGCTAACAAGTTACTCAGCCTGCAGGCCAATAGTATTCTCAGCCAGAATATGCCAGAATCCCAAGTAAAGCAGATGCCTAAAGGTCAGGAATTTTCTGCTCAGGTTTTTACTGTATTCTTTAGCTGTGAGATTATTTTTAAATGCAGACTACTTAAATTGTGTCAGGGGAGTTGATATTAAAGCAGTTTAACCCCACAGTTCATTCCTGTTTCCATGCCAGTGTATATTGCAGTAGCAGAGAGGAATGTGGGTGACATTATTTTGATTAAATAAAAAGTTACATTAAAAGCACAGTAATTTCCTTATGTAATTAAGAGTTAACTAACTGCATGCTCTTGATGCCCTATAACAAAAATGTTGCAGTGGATTTGATGCTTTGATAAGGTACTTTCCAAAACATGCAAGAAAATGGTAAATAATAACATAAAGCAGCTGAAACTTCATTCTGAGAAAGTGAGGTTTTTTTATGATGCTGAATGATACTTGATTTTAAATTTTTTACCATGCTGAATAACTCTTATGTTAGTTAACAGGTAGGTTAAAATGTACTGATTATGAATTCCAGGTCTGATTAATGTTCTTACTAGAGAAGCTGAGTTTAGGGTAAAAGCAGAAGATATTTCACTGAGGACTCTCTTTTTCTTAGACTAATTTCATACTGCGATTTAGTCCTACAAGAAAGAAGAAACAGGCTATCCCAGGTATTTGAAGATGAAACATGTATAGGGAAAGCTGTAGACTGGTATTTCAGCTCTGTGAGCAGTCTTAAAAACACCGACCAAACAAAATATGGCATAAGAAAGCAACTACAGCTGTCAAATAAGATAGAAAAATGCAGATCAGCACAGGAAGGCAATGAATCATAAGTGAGGAAGGGCATTTACCCTTTGAGGTCCCCTGCAGAGGACTTTCAGAGAAGAGTACATCACCTTGCAGTAGTTCCACTGAGAGACTCTTCATTAGTGAAGAGCTGACACTGCAGAGAGAGCTTGAATAAGTGATGATGGAGCTTTCTTATCACTGGTACCCTTGTGAGCATTGGCAGTGGAAGGACTACCAGTGCTAGGAAAGCTGAGATGACCCAGAGAAAAACACAATCAAGAAAATGAGAACCTGATACCCTGGCAGAAATATGGTGTATTTCCTTTAGTTTTTAAATACATGTGTTGATTCAATTCTCACAGTGATACAAAGGTAATTTAATTTCTTTTATGCTGTCTTTACATGCTTCTTTGTACAGTTTGGTAAAGCCTGCACATATCACTGTCTTTTTTTTTTCTTTTGCAACCTCTTAAGTCCTGCCAAATATCCATAGGCATGCATTGGGTATCCACATGGAGAAAGATACGTACAAATTTAAAACATAATATTTCAGTGTTTCCATAAGATTGCATCCTGTGACAGACACTGGAATTGCATAGGATCCCCAAAAGCTTTCTTGTAAAGGAAAAATAAAATGAAACTTTGAATCTAATAAACACTTTTAGGGTGGTTGGAAACTGGAACTGTGTTTGTTACAGATTCAGTGTGATTCCACGTGACTCTTCTATGAGTCACCTCCCACATGGAGGCTAGACCAGTGATAGCCAGTCCATGAGAAAAGATTCAGATTAGATATAAGGAGGAATTTTTTTACAATGAGGGTGGTGAAACACTGGCACAGGTTGCCCAGAGAGGTGGTGATGCCCCGTCTCTGGGAACATCCAAGGTCGGTTGGACAAGGCTCTGAGCAACCTGATCTAGCTGAGGATGTCCTTGCTCTAGATGAACAAGATGACTCTAGCTGGACTAGGTAACCTTAAAACGTCTCTTCCAACCCGAACTATTCTTTGATTTCTAAAAATTGACTGCAAGGTCCTAAATAAATTCTTCATAAATTCTCCCTTAGTAAGCCTCGACCTTGAAGAGTCACAGGTCTCTAGAGCTGTATTGCCTATTTCATCTTGTAAGGATGAAGTGGCCATGCCTGTAGGACAGGAGAAGAGCAGGACTTTCTTCCTAATATTTGCACTAACTGATATAAATCTGGGCAACCCATCTACATGGAGGTCTCTGAAGCATGCTAAGTGAAAACAAAGTTTGTGCAAATAAGAGTCAGAGAGCAAGCGCATTTCTTAGTGATTTGAACTCTCTTTACACCTTTGTTTGCATAACAGCTGGCTCTAGACCCAGAGTTGCATACCAGTGTCCCCAAGACAGCTAGTTAGACTAAGCAGGTTAAGTCATTTATTTGGCATACCATTACACCTCTTTACTTCAAGCCAGTCAAGCAGCAGAAAAAAAATGCTTATGTTAAAGATTAAATATCCCACGCTCATTGTTTTAGGATTTGAAAGAACTCAAAGTCAGGCGTGCTTTCAAAGATGCTGGAATTCAAATGAAAACAGTCTTGATGTGCTTTCTCTGTCAAAATAGTGTCTACAGGGGCAAAGAGGAAGTCAGGGGAGTGTGTATTTTTGCATTATTTTTGAGAAATGGTTGAGATACAGAGATGTCTCACTTTTCATTCTTGCACTGAGAGTTAAATCGTAATACTTTTGTTCACTTGTCAATTCCTTTCCTATCTAAAGAAGGCAACAGTGATGGCAGTGCCTCTGGTTAGGGTTACCCAGCCCTATATTTAGTGGCCTTCAGCTCTGACCAACTTATATTGGTATTTCCCATGCCACACTGAATCCTTCCCCAAACTGCTTTGTCCATATCCAAGATCAAGACAAGGAAGGAAATAAAATGTCCTGAGGGTTTCTCCTTATGTATTTTTTTTTAATAGGAAGTGCCATAATGGTTTTTGGAGGGAAAAAAAATGAAACTTGAAAATAGTAAGCTCCAGGCTTACAGCAAGGTGTGCTGGTCTAAAAGTAAACCAGCAGCAAAAATTAACCAATTTAAGAGAGGTTACAAATCAGAGTTACGATTTATTAAACAAGATACAAAGAGTTACACAAAGAAAAACTGGTTTTGACCCGCAAGGACTGAGTATAACCCAGCACTCTGGGACAAGAACAGCAGGGTGCTCATCAGCTCCTGTGCTGAGCATCACATGGTCCCTCTGGGTGCAAAGCAGAAGGGAAGGAGACCTGTTGGCCAGGATGATGGTTGCAGCTCTTTAGAGTGGCAGTCACGGTCCTGTCGAAGTTCTGTTCCTCCTCTGGATCTGAGGAGTGGTACCAGAAGTCCCAAAACCTGAAGATTATATATGCTAAGGTTCAGGTAGGAATGCCTATTACCTCCCCCAGGGCAGGGAGTTTCACCGTGGGTGGTTTAACTCTGTGAGTTGTGGAGTATTTTTGGAATCTTTGATGGTTTAGGTTGTTGCAACTGCCTGTTATGCCAGTGCAGTTGGGTCCATGATGACTCAATTAGCAGAGACAACCCCTCCAGCTGGGTGTGAAGGTGCTAATGCCTTCCCAGAGAGGAATTATCACAGCTGACTTATTGGTGTGAAAAGAAACACTCCTCTGCCTCTCGGGATTTATCTGTTTCCCTTATCTGTTGTGGTCTGAGGTGTCAGGTTGCCCTAGGCAGCTGCTACAAATGATTCATTATTAACAGTCCATCAGAAATTATACAGAGGGCTTAGAATATACAGTTTTGGTTATATCCACATAGTGATAAGCTGGTTCCAGCCCCTGTAACTAGGACACAAAGTCAGAAAGGTACCTCTTGGTGCCCTTATGAAAAAGAATTGCTTTAAAAATTTAAAAGCCTCTGAACTTCTTATCTGTGCATCTTTGATACAGATTTTGTCCAACAGCTCAATTCCAAGAGGATTTTTCCTGAATTAAGCATGTTCCAGAGTGGAAATGCAGCCTCTGGATGCTCTGGGTTGCTGTAGGTACCTGGCTATGCGAGGGTAAGGCATAGGACATTGTCCAAAGGTAAGAGACAACCTCAAATGTCAGACAGTGAGCATTGGTGCTCACTGTTGGCATGCAGGACTCCAGAGGACCAGGCTTAACAATTAAATAATTGCAAGTGCATTTCAGACACTCCACATTTATGAAACTGGTTGACTGCTGGGTTGAAGAAACCACTGGGGATTCCCTATGAAATTCACAGTTTTGTAATTAGTGACTTAAACTGTGAACAGGCAGGAGACCAAAATGCTATGTATGTTATATAGTTAAACATATGCCTCTCTTCAGAGAGAGAGCGAGGGACAGTCAAGCTGACTGCTGGGCCAGTGACTGCACCAGATTTTATGGGGTAGACTGAGGCTCAGCTAGTTGAAAATGTTGTAAAAAGGTCTTGGTAAGCAAGCTTAGCAAGTGACGATCAATCAGGTAAGTCCACATAAAAAGTTACAGGTGTAACCTTGCAAAGAGTCATCCATAAATGAGAAAAAAACCTTGCATTTAATTTTGAACACTCATTGCATAAATGGGTCTTTTTTTTCCTGAACTGTGTTGGTAACACCAGCAGAGCGATGTTTTCATAACCGTCCTTTCTGGCAACAGCAAGCTGCCATATGAAGTGGCTCAGCAATTAGGGTGGCTGTGTGCTCTTTCACCAGTGAACAGAAATCTGCCATCACCAATCAGAAAATCAGGGTAATTACCTGTGCAAGGCATCCATCATTTGTTTATTGTCAGCCTCTCTGTGGATTGTGGTAGGAGTTTTTTAAGTGGAAGTGTGGATACATAACCCCTGCAATAGCAAGTTTGGATGGGGCAGCAGACTCTTCTCTTGGTAGGATATGGGGAATACATAAGTTTAAAGCAGGTACAGGTAAAAATAAAAGTGATTTTTAAAAAAAAAATCAGAAAGCTGGAAGGCTTACAGAAACGAATGCAGGTTAATATCACCAGTTTGAAAAGAGCATAACCATATTGAAAGTGTATAGGGCTTTCAAAAAAGTATTGACTTCCTTTCTTGTTAATTATTAAGAAAAAAAAAAATCTTGTTAACTCTTTGATGTGAGGCATATAAAAACTACACAGTAGGTTATCTTCTAATTAGTTATACTAATATACTGATTAAAGTATAGTTTGCGTTTTTTTTCCTTTAACACTTCCTGGAAAGAAGCTTGCTTTGTGCTTCCAACAGACATGAAGAACAGCAAGTTAAGGCACACATATCTCGGCATCTGTAAATTTTTCATTTTTTCACGTAGGATATAAAATGCAAGGCAGACAATTTTTCAGGAGGCTGGTAATGTAAAAGGAATGACATTACATTTGCTGTGCAGCATCAGGGACTTAGTTCTATCCTCCCGGAATTGTTCCAATTTCTGCAGTCCTTTATCTGTTTAATCTATGATATTACAGGCTTGATTTTACATTAAGGCTATTAAAAAATCTGCAGTCGAGTTAACTTTTTTTCTACGGGGATGTAATAATAATTCACTTAAGAGGTTCCTGGTTCATTTAATACCAAAATAATGGAGAATTAAAAGGCGTTTTCAGTTACAAATATTTGTGCTTTATTTTATACAGTATTATGGAAGTTAATTGTGCTTTACCTTAGAGTTTTTGAAGGCCATGAGTAAAGATTTGCAGAAAAAATAATTCCGAATTGAATTAAAAATATTGAATTTTAGTATTGTTAGAAATGTGGTTGTATGAAATAAATGCATTGCCATCAGTTTTTTCTGGAATTAACTTTGCTGTCATTATCATATGCCCCAGTTTATGTTGCAGAATATTAATTAATATAAAAATAACTAAAGTTTGCAGTGGGATCACAATTGATGCAAAGTGATAGAGTTGATCCAGCATTTTTACCATTCTGCATTGGTTTGTGGCAGCCCCAGGTCTTTTTTCTTTTTACCATAGATCAGATGTTCCTAATACGAGAATCTAACTGGCAAAAATAAATCATTCTCATAAACATTTGACATGAACTATTTTCACCCAGTGGAATCACCCAGTTTAACGTGCTGTTACCACGATGCCTGAAGAAGAAAATATAAGTTCAAATCCAATATTTTTCTTCTTTTTGGATCATCCATGCAAGATGAAGTGCAGCTCATTACGTGTTTTGACATTCCTGCAACAGATCTTTGCATGGAAGAGGGATGTGAGAGAGCACTGCACCTAAAACCATGTGTAGCAGAACAAACTCCATCCAATACCTCTTACCCAGGCAGCCCTGGTGAGTCACCTGGGAATTATGTGCACCAGGTGTCAGCAAGTGATAGTGCTGTGGTGAGTTTATCAGAGTTTATTTATTTTCTGCTACCAGAGAGTATGAAAAAAAATCCCCCCAGTAATGAGTAAGGAAAAATAGTGTACAATGAAGGGAGGCTTCGGCGATAGAGCTTGGCGACATTGTTGCAAAAATGACTTTTGGGTGTGCCTCTCCTGAGAAGTATTTGAATTTCTAGTAAGGTAGGGATTCTTTTCTCTTGCCTTTTTCTGGAATGGGATTTTTTTTTTCTCTCCCCCACCCCTTTTTTTGTTTTGTTTTGTTTTTAATTAAAATTTGCGTTTCTTGTATCATACAAGCCTCTAAGCAGGTTCAGCTGGACCTTGAAAAAATATAATAAAATCTTATTGTTTCTGTCTGTGTTAGAGAAATAACTCTAACATGAAGCATTCAGTTAATGCCTCATGCAGCGGCCAGGGCTATTTGCCAGCTTCCTTTTAAAACTGGAGCCAGTGGACTCCTCAGGCAGCTCCTGCTTTAGAGCCACCTCTGCTCCCCCTGTTCCCAGCAGTGCTCATGTGCTGAGGAATGACCAAATCCACCTTGTACTTTAAATCTATTGACTTAAAAACCAAGTGACCCCGATAAAGCACTGCATAAAAAGGTCAAGAGGACTTTGACTGGTTTGTATTGTTTTTTATTTGCCAAGTGAAGGTGCTGTCAGATCTGTGATCCCCCTCTGCCAGTTCTCCAGGTTTCACTATTTCCTGACACTTTATTTTCAACTAAACTTAATCTCTTAGAGATTAAGAAATAAAGAGGGATAATGGGAATGTGCAGTTCTTGCTTTGTGAGCATGAGAATCTGGACTGTACTGGCTCAGACAAAACCTGCGCTGGTGCTGAGCCAGCAAGGAGAGAGGTTCGTCTGAAGGGAGCCTTGGTTACCTCTCTGTAAGGGAAGTAAGGTGTTAAATGAGGGTTGGTAAGGTAGTTGACATTATTGGCCAGTAATCCACATGCACCTGAATCCTCATGAAATGAGTCCAGAAGAGAGTGATGTTGCAAGAGCTGTAGCACCTCTGCTATGGGGACAGGCTGAGAGAGTTTGGGTTGTTCAGCCTGGAGAAGAGAAGATTCTGGGGAGACCTTGGATCCCCTTCCAGTAACTAGAAGAGCTACAAGAAAGCTGGAGAGGAACTTCAGACGTGGTCATGGAGTGACAGGACATGGGGGGATGGTTTTAAACTAAAGAGAGTAAGTTTAGAATATATACTGGGGAGAAACTCTTGACTGTGAGCATAAGCTTCGTTTGGGTACGTTTTCTTTTACTCCAGAGAAGCCATCTCTTAATACTTGTCCGCAAAAGTGGAGGGGGAAAAATATCAACAATGGATTTACTCTGAAATCAGTATTTTGTCTTTTCAGTTTAATTAATGCATTGGAAACAAAATGACATTTGTTTCAGCTGGTGGGTGTTGCCGGAGGAGTGTGCTGTGAATTCCCAGGCACGTTTGCTGTGAGCTCTCTCTGTGTGATCCGAGCTGGCTGCAACTTCAGGCTTGGTGACGTCTTGGGACCGGCTCTTGTTTTATTTATCCCCTACTGGCTTTCTATTTGCAGTCTAATTTGCTTGTATAGTGAAGGGTCAGATATTGATCTGGTGTTAACACATCGCTGGTTTAACCATAGCCCTGCTGCTTTGATGTGAGTCAAGCTCACAATCTCTGCAGCGGGTTTACAGTGGAAGTCAGGGTTTGGTTTCAGATACATGTTTACAGAGATAAATAATTCTGTTTGAAAGAAATTTACCGTTTATCTTGTGATGTATGTGGCTATCTTTGTGTTTCTTCTGAATATAAGACAAGTATTATTCAGTCATATAATCCTGCCTGAACTTCTCAGTGGTTTTCCTGGGTAGCAGAGGAGGTAGGAGTTTTGCTTAGCTGTAGAATATTCCATGATCCAGAAGTGACATGGAGTAAAAAAAAAATACTTATTGCTTAGCCATGAGAAACTCTGAAATTGTTAAAAAGCAACAAAATTAGTATCTGTGGGAAACATTATGCTGGAAATTTCTTTGATTCACCCTTTCATACAGCTGACTAGAAGTAAATTCCTTTTTATTTTAGTCCTATATCACTAAATGGTTGGGCTTCAGCCTGGCCCCCAAAAAGGGAACACTTCTGAACTCGTTTTGTTTATAACTTTTACTGAAATCCTGAGGTTTGCAACTCTTGTGATTAAAAAAATAACCCTCTGTAAGTAAAGCACTTTGCTTACCACATTCTCTTAATAAGAACAATAAAGTGTCCTTGCTAACAGGCAAATGCATACCTGCAGCTGTAATAGCTTTATCAGCTGGTCCTTTCCAAAAGCAGTTAATGTCATTTTTGTCTCTGTTGACCAAAAAATTGGGAAGGCTGAACATTAATGTAGGTTCTTAATCACAGTGCAAGGCACCAGGATTTTGAAGACAAGTTGGGTTTCTTGTGACTTTACAGATTGGGTTTTTACTTATGCCAGGGGCAGCTAAGTCTTTAAAACAGCCTAATCTAAGACAGGAGAATAAAATCTCTTCCAGAGCAATTAAATTGCATTGAATCCCACCTTCTGCACAGCAAATTACTGTATTGCCTGTACCAAAAGAATAAGACTTAAACCTTACAATACTTCCATTGCTTCAGGAAGCAGCTGCATGGGTAGAGAAGTCCAGAAGTATTTGGCTAGCTGGCTGTGTTTGCACACAGGCATCAGAAGCTGATGCTTTTTCACTTTCGAAAGAGTACTTTTCTGGTAGTTCAAGATGGGATCATTTCTTTACAAAGGAGTCTTAATAATCTTACAAGCACCGTATCAAGTTGAGAAGTCTCCTAAGGGTGAGTCTGGCGCCTTGGCTGGTGGCTTTAAAATGCAAGTGTATTTCTTGTGAAACAGGATCTAACTGGACAAAACCATATATTTCAAAGTGTCTCAGTTCCTTAAAAGCTGTGGAGTGCTCCCTGTGTGAAGGTGGAGTTGACTCCTCCCCATGAAACTGGAAATGAATATGAATAAAATTACATGTGAATTCAAAGGGGTTTCTTTTTGTTGTTCCAATATAGTGGCTAAAACTTAAAATACTAGATGGTATAAAAGTTGCTGGAAAACGGCTGCTCAAACTGATGCAATAGAGAACACATGTATTTTTTTAAGTTTTCAATCTGTGAGGATTGGTTTTCTAAAAATACATGGGTTTTGAAGTATAGTTACTGAGATAGAAAAAGTTCTGCTTCTCTTAGTCTCTCATATAAATATTTTTGCAGCACTCTGTTGTTGCAGCTTGTAGAAAACCTGAATCAAGGCTGGGGGCATTTTGTGTTTCTTGGATGTTTGTTTTGCAGCTCCTTTTTATAGCCCAGGCTCAGGAGTGAAGTGGGAAGAGAGGTAGGAAAGCATGTGAGGAGAAAACCAAGACAGTTGCAGGAAATGGATGTCCATTCCTGCACCTTCCTGAGAGCATGGAGCTTGGCTTCCCAGCCTGAAGGTTGAGGGGTGCACATGCTGTTACCATTGCACATGATGTGTTCTGACAACCTCACTTGTGCACATTTTCCCAAAGACTGCCCCGTGAAGGGCTCAGCTGAAGTCCAGATCTTAGTCCTGGCAGCAGATATGCTGGGCTTTAGGACTGCGAGTCACTGACTAATTCGTTCCATTTTGGTTTCGCTTAATCCAAGTGGGCTGAATTATTTTTTAACAATAGAAATTATCAAAAGAGATGCCATGTTTCTTGCTGAGCATGAGCAGAGATACCAAATTTGTCTTTCTCTTGGAAGACACCTTAGGGGAGGAATAAGGACAGCTCCATCTTATTTTTTCTTCCTTTTTTATGGAGGATGGAAAGTAACCAAGCATTAAATAAAACTGAAGCTCAATTCTTAGCAGCCTGATTTACAGGCCTCATGGTCAAGTTTTAGGTTTGTCTACATGAGAATGAATAACCAGACACCATCCAAACCACATGGTAAAGTTTTAGCTGCTTTATAGCTAAAAGTATGCTTTATGAGTACACTATACTTGGATAAAGTGGTATAGTCTTTGTGTAATCAGAGTTCCATTTTGAACAATTCACATTCCTTTTAACTGACAAAACCTGAAGAGGGGAAAAAAAAAAACTCCTCCTTGTGCCTCAGGCATGTGCAAAAACTCCTCCAGGCACCTCTGCTCCCACTCCCTGTGTGATTAAGCCATAAAATCAGCTTTAGCAGATCTTAAAGGTTGCATGGGGAAACTGTGGCCTGATTAAGTCTGTTGATGGGCTCACATGACTTGAGGTGCAGAGCTGTGGCTGGAAAGCCTGAGATGTTAACAGGAGTTTGGCCTTGGAGGTCATCCTGTCAAAGAGCAGGACCCAGGACTGCAAAGCATGGCACTGCCACTTCCCTCCTGAAGGTCAAGATAGAAGTCAGTCCATGGATGGAGCACATTTGGAGGAAAGAGAAGTTATGGAGAGGAGAGCTCTTGTCAGATCTTGCCTGTTAAATAAGACTTGTATTGTAGATGCTGGGATTGTTTTGGGGTGGTGAGAAAAGCTTCTCCTTCTGCAGTAGCTGTTCTGTGAAAGACAGTCTCAAGCTGTTTTTCTAGTCAGGTCTTGGAAAACAAGGGTGGTAAAACTGGGCATATTTAGCAGGACCTGAAGAGGCATTGGCTTTGCAGTCCCAGCTTGCAGCAGTTGTAGAAGTTGGGCTGACACTGTCCAGTTCTGCCCATTTCAGGGGAAAATGGTTAACTCCAGCAAGGGTCTGTGATCAGTTTTCTGCATGATGCTTCACAAAGCTTCAGGGGTTAACTAAAGGATTGCTTGAGATTTGACTTTTACAGTCCTTCCTAATCAAGGAATGTTTTAAGAGATACTTCAGGGCAGACAGGAAAATACAGGAAAGCCCACTGACAAATGGAGTTAAGTTGTCAAATTCCCCACCAAACATTTCTTTCTGCACAGTGATTAAATGTAATTACTTTTCTCAAGTATTTTTCTTGCAATTTTGTCTTGTAGGAATCGGAGTTTCTCTGTCTGGAGTTTGATGAAGCCAAGGTGAGCCAGATGCTGAAGAAACTCTCAGAAATAGAGGAGAGTATGACTTTGTTGACTCAGACTACTTAAATAAAGAGATTGCAACTTAGAAAAAAAAAATGACCCTTGGTACTTTTTCATAATTCCTGTTTCTGCACATAAAATAGGTGACAATGGTTAAAGTATAACTGCACGATGCATTCACAAGCAAATATGAGCTGTCGCACTTAAGTTTTCTCATCCCTTCCTCCCAGTCTGTTCTCCAAGGTGGCTGCAGCATTGTTTACATGAAGCTTTGCACAACCAGGTCTAAGAGTGTAGCACAGCTTTTCTCTTTTTCACCTCAGTCAGGGCCTTTCAGATGCTGTGAATGCTGGGCTACATGAACAGCAAAGGTAAATTGCCAGTTGTGGCAGTGAAGAAATGAGCAGAAGAAACAGGCAGATTAGGGGGTACTCATGTTTATCCTTCCAAACCATGGGCTTTATAGGACAAATCCACCTGCGTGATCTCTGTCTGCTTAGAGCTTAAAGCTCAGAAGAGCAGATGAAGTGCAATTACTTCAGGGCGCAGAGGCACAAACATATATTTCTGTAACTGTGAGCCCCTGTGCTGCTGAGGATTAAGTGGTTCCCAAGGGTGTGAGTGGGCCAACCTGGCTGGCCTGTTCAGTCAGACCTTCCTTGTGCTGTGAGAAGCCAGGAGGGACAATCAGGGAAGCATGTCTTGGGCAGTGGGAGATGCTAGTTTCCCAAGAGGAGCAGTCCTCCTGCATGTACCCATCATGTGATCCACCTACTTCTGGCAGTTCTTCAAAACCACTTCTGATGTGCTTCCCCAAAGACCATCCACCCTCGTGAGCCTTCTGGCTCTTGAGCTGTAGTGGTGCAGCCCTGGCACCAAGCTGCATGGTGTGTTTGAGAGGTCAGTGCTTTGTCAGAGCACAGTTTAACTTCATTGCTCTTAGTCCTGTTTGTCATAGTTTGTTTTGACCTCAAAAAGCTTCAGATCAAACCCAAGGTTTCTAATGTGTGTGCATGTTCAGTTTGGAATGTGGGTAAAAGGAAAGTGCCTTGGCAACCTGGCAGGCTAAAGCCCTATTGATAAAATAATTGTGTGAAGAAAGGTTCCAGAAGCAAATAAGGGGCACCAGAATCTGCACTGCCCATGTTGATGTGCCTCTTGGCAGTTGTGGGTGCCCACATCTCTGTCATAACTGCAGAGCAGCTGCTGCCCTTCCAGGGAAAGATGGCCGACAGAAATGTTTTCCATTTCATGTGTTTCCATTCAGGGGTGCAATCTTGTCAGCCTTGTCATAGCAGGATGTCTAAGCACACTTCACTGGCTTACCCAGTGCAGGAGGAACTGAAGGGGCTCTCTGAGCACCCTAACACTGGTACAGAGCACGATGGTCTCTACAAGACAGCTGCCTGGTGTTCCATGAAAGTGTGAGAATGCTGCCTCACTGGTTTGCTTTGTTACTTACCAGAAGGTGTGCACACACATTTAGTTGGAGGCTGCACTGATTCTTCCCATTTTAGCTTCACAAGCAGCCTCCTCCTGAGCTAAAATTATATTAAGGGATTGTACCAAGATAGCACTGACAAAATAAAAAGTTCTTGTGCTGTAACTAAAGTCCTCCTTATTGCTTCTCCTTGTGAATTTATTGCTTGTGGAGTTGCCAGATTGTACTTGGACACAAAAACACCTCAGAGCAAGGGCAGGGCACCTTTTCTTCCCACCTGCCTGGTCAGAAGGGAAAGCATCACTCAAGCCAATATGTGTCACTGCATAGGGAATTAACATTTCCTTTCCCGTGCCTGTCCTGCTGCCACCTTCTTACAGTCACCTGGTTCTCCCCTCTGTCTCATGGAAGGGATGCACAGCCCACGGCACACCTCACATGCCTTCAGCTGATACTTCTCAGAGAGGAGAGGAACTCAGAGAGGAACTGGGCTGTAACCACCAGCTGATCCTCATGCTGGTCACTGGCTGCAGCACCATTGTGAAATGAGTAGTTTGTGATTCTCTGGGCTTTCCATTTGCTTTTTCACAAAGTTCATTAGAATTTTTTCTGTGTCTTAGGGCATGTTTAAAAAAAATCAAGGTCAGGGAAGGATCATGATCTTAAGTAACTTCCACTGTGTCAAACATACTTATTGTTTTATTTTAACATGGTCAGAGGATAGGAAAATGTGCTATAAATGGAAATTAAAGAGAAACAAACTGGGAACAGATGTCAGGAAGTATTATTTCATGCAAAGAATAATAATAAATATGTGGAATGGCTAACAAGGCAAGGAGGCTGAGGCAAAAAATCTTGGGGACATTTAAGAAACTGGATACTTTCCTAGTTGAGGTGTGAAGTTACAAAGGGGAAATTTTATGGGTCGGTGCTTCTTTCTTCTCCTAATCCTCCCCCCCCCTTAATATCTAATGATCCTGATTTCCTTCTTGGCAGATCTTTGTAAACTACTGTGCAAAACCAAAAAAAAAAGGTAAATCTGAGTGTGTTGAGAACCACACACTGCTCACACTGCTTGGTAAGGGCAAAGGAGTCACTGGGCAGCAAAATTGTTTCAGCTTCACAAAGTTTGGTGTGGGCAGGGAAAGGGGATGCTGTGCTTCCCTAGACTCTTGTAATCCTCAGATGCTGCCGGGGCATGGAGGACAGATTTGCTGCTTTAGCAATCTAAAGGATTAGATTAGTGCCTTCCTACAGAGATAGTTTATATGTCCATCCATCAGCCTCTGCCTATGTTGATTTGAACCTACCAGCCACTTGGCTGAACTTGAAGGAGACAAGGCCTCTGGTGCTACTCTGCTTTGGTTCCTTGAGTAAAAGGCACAAGCATCCATGGATTTTGTTAGGATTCATGGATGGCACTTGCTGTCTCTGGTCTTCCTAAATATCCCTGTGGTATTGGAAAATGAGAGCTCCTGTGTATACACTTCAGGAGAGATTTCATATTCCTCCCCCAAAGCCAGATGTAAACCAGACTCAGCCTGAATGTATGGTCAGGCAGGTCCTCCTGTAGCTGGGGCCACATGTGGATGCTGGATTCCTGTGTGGATCCAGCCAAGACATCCCAGCACAGTCTTGTTGGACATAGTGGCCTCATCCAGTTCTGGAGACCATTGCTTTCACCATGACACTGGCTCCCATGTGTCTGTGTGATGAGACAGTGTGACACCAGGGCCATCACCACCTCCTCCTCTTCCTGCTTCCTTCAGTGAAGCAGCCACGTGGCAGCATGCCCCAAGCTGTCAGTCGAGCCTGCCAGGCAGTTTATAACTTCACAGCAAGGACATGAGCAGCTCGGCACATCCAGAGGAGGAAAGTGAGTGAGATAGAGATGCAGCAGGAAGAAGGGCTGAAGGAGGGCACCTGGCTGAGTCCCACCTGAGAGAGGTTTGTTTCTCTGCCCAGTCCTCCAGGGAAGGAGCTGGGACACGATTCATGCCATACTCCAACATCCTTAACCTTAGAAAGCTGCCTTTCATGCCCGCCCTCCCCTCCAGGTGTACCTGCCTGCTGTCTGGTTTACTAAAAACCACCTGTGAGGGGACTGCCGTGGGGCTGGGGCAAGCTTGGTTTCAGTTAAAGTCTGGGTATTTCAGCTAACATCCATTGTGTTGGCAGAAGCAGGGCAGAGAGTGCCTGGGCAGATGCTGCTAAGTCGGGGGACAGCACCCAGCGGCACCACAAGTTTCCTACTTTCCCACTTCTGCTGGCGGTTTCCTGGGTGACGACTTGCACAAGCTGCAGTGCGTTTTCTCTGCGGTGAGCAAAGGCAGCTGCTGCTGCAGCTCTGACACCAGGTCCCTGATGACTTACCCCACGTGATGTGCATGTCTGGGAGCTCTGCTGCATCTCACTGAAGACTGAAAAGCAGCCGCCGCTTGTTGCAACCTTCAGCTGGTTGTTCCTTACGTGTCATCTTTTGCACTGCTAAAATGCCCTACAATTTATTGCTGCAATCGCTTGTTTTCTGGGGATTCCTCCAAGTTGCCACTTGTTTTATGATCTGGTACTGCCTAAAATATCTGCAAGTGCTGTTGCCTTCAGTCATGCATTGCACAATTGGCAGGTCCTGCACTTGCTCTCTGCTTGGCTAGACAATTAGTAAGATTTCCTTTTTTCTTGGTCTGCATACACCCAGAACTGCTGAATTTATTTAAAGTATTTTTCTAGGCATATCTGTATTCAAAAAAAAAAAAAATGGTTTAGGCACACATACCATGATTTTCCCAACCCAAGCCATGGAAAGCAGCAGATGTGGCATATTTATTTTATATTGGTGTTGATTTACTTTCCCATTATCCAATCTCATTTAAACTTTTGTTTTCAATTTTTCTTTCTTATCAGTCCTTTTTTTAAGTGTAAACTTTAACATTTGTGCTTTTTTTTTTTTTGTTTCACACAGGAAGGATTTCACAGGAGCCTATGACCTCCACATCTTATTGTGCTTTAGCTTTTTGAGAACTGGTTGAAGTTTTGATTTTCTTTTCTGTGTGTCATTTCTTTGCTACATAAATAAAATAAATCACCATTTTTCTGAGATTTCCTGATTTAAATATTTACTGACCGTTTGTAGATACTCAAGTCTTGGAGAAGTTTTACCCTAACACTCAACACTTGCCATATGTTGCTCACAGAAGTGTTTTCTTCTCCTTCTGGGGAATTTCAACAGTTTATTCATTCAGTCCAAATATTTATAAAGAGATGCTCAGTGCTGGGGACAAAGGAAGCCTTTCTAAGAAGGGGAATGCAGTGGTCCTTTTGCAGCAGCCGCTGATGACTTTTTAATGTGTTAAATATCATGTGGCTTGTGACTGGAAAAACAGATGGTGACTCCTTGTCTTGAAGCTGGGCCTGGTAAAATCTGTCTCTTAAATTTTTCTCAAATCCCAGGGAAGTGTGGCTTGGGGTGTCATTTAATCCAAGATGGAGGGTAGAACCACACTCCTGGGTCTCCCTCGCCATGTAGGGAGGCAATGCTGGCAGCACAGGGAGACAGGCAGCCACCACTATCAATACTTTCTCCCCTCAGTGCAGCAAAAGAGACCATACAGGTCACCCTGGCTTAGCCAATCCTTGCCAAAGTTGAGGATGAGTCCCCCCTCTCCTCAAAAAGGACATACATACACCAACAAAGATGCCTTTTCCTGGTAGCATGAATCCCATGGGTGATCTACAGGGCCACAGAAGTCCCAGAGGACAAGGTGTGTCACCTCCCATGAAAAGGTGGCAAGAGGGATGCAGCTACAGGCTCACCCTGTGCAAATCCACCTCTGAACTGCCAGTACCACTTGGGAAGTGTTATTTTGAGATATCACCTGAGTTTATTGTCCAAGCACAAAATCTTGGGTGGTAGAGGCTGGTGCTGTGAAACTGTTCTCACAGATGTAATGAGGTTCATCATCCCCAAGGTCAAGTCCCCAAATGCCTTGGCCTTCCTCCTTCCTCTTATTGGTAGCAAGGCAGATCTTGCAAGAAATAGCAGGAGAACAGGTTTGGAAGCATGTCACAGGAAGGGGGCCGGGGCAGCTGGAGATGGAGAGCCCACCATGGGGGATTTGATCCTAGAGCATTTTGCAGGCGGCCCTTAGGGTTATCACAGCAAGCAGGACCCAAGAGAAGGTCTCTGAAGTGCAGAGCTGTCAGAGCACATCTGTCAACAGGGAGGTAAGAAATACTTCTCCAAACACCTTTTCCTGTTTCTCATTTCCCTTGCATGCAGGTGACTTGGAGCATACATTTTAATTCACTTAGTAGCCACAGCACTGCAACTCTCGCACTCAGCCATTAGCTTTTGGCATGAGAGGGTATTGGAGAATATGTAAAACCAGATAATTGAATGAATGGCATTTCTGCATGCCAGCAAGCATCTCAGAACTTTGAGGAGTAACATTTTACAGGGGTGAATGGAAGAATTTTTGTGATCACAGCAAAGTCTTAGTGTTTCTGAGAGAAACCTGAGAAGAAATAATCATTTAGGTTTTATGATATGCAATTTTTCTGCCATACTTCCTGAGCTTTCTGGCTAGTTGGCAGTCCTAGATGAATGCAGCACTACCAGGAAATTACATGATATAGTGCATTTTAGTTATGTGGCACTTTTCCTGCCTTGTAAATCAAACCATTTATGGCATTAGAGTCTTCATGGCATTTCTGTTCTTGGCAGTAAAAGAGACAAATAAGCAAAGCCACATCAGGATAGATGGCAGGCTCAAGCAGAGAGAGGTGTCATTTTGATCCCAGCCATCTGCAAGTGGCTCAGGGCTCTCCCTGTACTCTCAAAAGCACAGCAGACACCTCACCACCCTCTGCAAAATACATGGTGGTTTGGTGACCTCTGGCCTTATCCAGGCATCTCCTTATAATAAACTCACTACTGCAGCATCTCAGAACAAATATGCTTTTTTTTTTTAACTGAGGAATACAGTGTGTAAAGTTAATCCCCTCTTCCAAGACCCTGGAAGGCAATGGCATGCAGAAGTACAAGGTTAAAAAAAATGCCATCAAGAAGCAGTGGCTGGGAACCATAAATACCTTTCAGGCAGTCCTTAGGCACATCAGGAGATGAGAAAGCAAAGCAACTGGAACTTATAAACTTACATAATTAATTTTTCTTTGCAAGAAGGACAAACATTCCCATGTTCCAGCTCTCTCAGGGCCTTTGACAATTGGGCTCCTTTCTATAAATAATGTTACGTAAGTTTATACATTTCAATTAGTGCGTGTTCTGGCCTCTCACAGCCCAAGGATGTTTTCACTCCAGTTTATTATTTCAGCTGTGGATAAATCATTTTGCCTTGGTGCATCTAGAATGGGATTTAAATTATGATGCTTGCAAGCAGTGTAATAGCAGTGAACAGTCTTTAGAAAACATTGCTATATACCCAGTGAGAATGAAAGAAAGAAATTAGCTTTACATTGCATCATCAGACAACATGTCTGCACCCTTCTCTGCAGGGCAGGAGCAGGATTTCTTTCTTTATTGGGAAGGGCAAGTGCTGTACCTGGGCTGCGTTGCACATGGTGTAATGGCCCTGGATGTTTTTTTTCCCAGAACACAGGAACACTTCTGAGTCATCCTACAGCCCTGTAACTACAGAATGCTGCAATCAGAGCTGGCAGAAATGCTTAACCCCAACGGCTTAATCCCCAGCCATTGCAAATTAGTACAGCTCCATTAACTCCAGAGGACTATTTACATGGGGGAAGTTAAATATGCACAGGATCAGGCACAAATCTTGCAGCGATTTTTAACATGGGGCAGTGGTTTACTAATTTGTGAGGCAAGATCTCATCTGTCCTGTGTGCTGGTTTCAAGTTTTATTTATAGTGAGCATATTCATGTCAGGGGGATTGCTCCATCAAGGAGCATAAGGAAAACCCTTCATTTACTCCGATTATGTTGCTGATGCCAGGAGGTATCTTCCCTCTGTGTCATTTTTTTATAACCCTTAGGTATGAGTCTAGATATTAAAACTAGATATGTGGATTATTTAATTATCCTTTGTCCTGGGTTTTTTTATTCCTGAAGTTTATCTGCAGATCCTGCAATAACAAGAAAAAAGCTTTCTGATTTCCTTCTTCGATATATTGTAATTCTGATATGCCTGGAGCCACAACCTGCACCCCGGGTGGGATCAGTGTAATGTGGGCTGGTCAGTAGTAGGAGTGTGTAAATCAGCATTGTGACATGGCAAACAGCCTGTGGCCTCTGAGATGGCTTTTAGGAGCACAAATACATAAGAAAAAGTTACAGGACAACTGCGGGTCCTCGGGGAAATCAGATGAGCATCTGTAAGAAACCATGAGCAGCCAGATGGTGCAAGACAGAGACTTCTGAGCTGGGAGTGAGGCCCTGGAGTGCTCTGCAAGCTGGGCATCCAACTTGCTTGACAGGTCCCTGCACCCAGGGCTAGCACAGAGGCTGCAGGGAGTAGCAGAGATGAAACCAGGGCTTGTAATTCTTGTCCTGACAGGGTCCCCAGAGAGCTGGCACAAATCTCCTGCTGGATTAGGCCTAATGAGTGCCTCGGAGGGACCTCCAAAAGAGCCCAATTAGGTCCCACCCCTGCTGCAGCCATAAGAATGAGCCCCTGAGACAGGGCCACTCTCTTCACCCTGGCTTTGGTGACCCTTCTGCTCATGCCACCCAAAGAAGGAGCCCTTAGTGAGGAGTGCCAGCTCCAAGCCTGGTGGGAAACCACGCGGTGCCTCTGCCCCTGGTCTGCAACTCCTGTGGACTGGGCAGGATTTCACTCCAGTAGCAGCTGTGAGTACTTTGCGAATTTGGCGTAGTTTTCTTTTTCACCCCAAAACCGGCTTGGACGTCAGCACCCTCACAGATAGAGGACTGGTTTTAATTAGGGTTGCCTTACCCAAACTGGCACTGTAAGGGTCCAAGGAAAATCACACAGAAGAACCTCATCCAGGAGATGCCTAAAGTCAAGATGGTGTAAAAAAATCTAGGTGACGTGTGAGGACTGGCAATTTTCCCACATCTGAGAATTTGCTGGTGCCTAAAACTGCATCTGTTAAAAAATAAAAGCAAAGCAGAAGTGGCTCAGCTGAAGTGAGTCCAGTACATTTTCTCACCTTTGAAGAGGCTCAGCTGAAGCTTCTTTAGTTTTGTGGCTCTTCAGTTTTGCCGCTCTTTCTTTGCTGCAAAATGCTGTGGGATGCCTCTGAACTGAGGTAAGGAGAGGTGTAAGGAGCTCATGTTTCTGTGACAGAAAAAAGATGTTTCGTATAGAGCAGCAGGTGCTTTTTTGCTTTTTCAAAATAATTATTGTCCAATTTCTGCTAATGCAGAAATTGAATTTCAAGTGGATTCTTCTCCATCCTCTTGCCTGCCCTCTGTACTGCTGTGCCTTCTTTCTGCAAGAAAAAGGAGCCCCACTTGGAGGGAAACAGTGTTAGTTACTGCAGCCTTTGTCTGAAAAAGGCAGGTAAGTCCATCCAGAGCAGGGAAACACTGACTTTAGTCCAATCAGCTCAGGGAGTAATTATTCTTGGCAAATATCAATCAATATGAGGACAATGCAGCTCTGCTCACAGCTTGCATGTAACAGTACACAACATAGCAGAGGCAAGTTTCTTTCCACAATCTCTATCCTGTTCTGCTTTGCCTGCAAGAGCAGGCAAAAAACCCACAGTGCTTTGTAACACATGCATGGAGGTGCCAATCTCTTCAACTCGAGTGGTTTTGCCAAAGCTGAACCTTCCAGCCACATCTCCCCTGTCTCAACTAAGTACAAAAGCAAAGGGAAGTGGAGCAGGGCACCTCTGTACTAGTTGCTCTTGCTGTGCTGGTTTGCATGCGAGTGACAGGCTGAGAGGGTGGGGAAAATGACTATGTGAGAAGACCACTGAAATGCTGTGTTGATGTTGCTGGCAAGCCTTGCTGACAAACCTCACCTACCTTGGGAGACGCTCTTTGCTTCTCTGAATTCCAGGCTGAGATATTCAGGTACGTAAAACCAGGCTCATTCCTGGAGAAACTGAGATGCTCAGTCTTTGCTTTTTAATATTTTTTTCTTATTGCTGCTGAAGTGTTCACAATGCCATGAGAACAATCTTTAGGCTCCTGTTATTTAAATTTTAACCTCTTATCTCCTGTTCTTATCCTCTTTGTTCGCAGATGCATACTATGTTAGTCCCATGCTTTCCAGGTGTCCTCTAGCTGCACCAGTCTGCCTGCCAAAATCGGACAGATGGGTGTCCTGGATAAGCTTTGGTCCATCACAGAAAATTAATTCTAGCTGCACTGGCCTTATGGGAGCATTTGGTTCAGGAGAACCAAGCGAGTAGTTATAACAGGGAGGTTGGGAAGCATTTCAGTACATGTGTGCCTGGAGCCAGCAGTATTTTCAGCCCAGGTGCAGGTTTGGAGCAGGGGCTATTGTGCTAAGAGACATCATTGTTGTTACTGCATATGGTGTGAGGGGTCTGGGATGAGCACTTCTGTAATGTAAATGACTGGCGGTCATGCTAGACTTACAGGTGCTCCCTGTGGAAAGGAGCTGGGCAGGGTTTCTGATGGGATAAATGCTGGTCCCTTGAGGAAAGCTGCTGTGGGGGACTAGCAAGCTGTATTCACAGGGATGGTTGCGAGCAGGTGCCTGTGAATCCCAGCAGTACACAGATTCAAGGGATAATCCTGTGCAGGGACATTCAGGCAGCTACTGTGATGATGACTTGGAGAGATGGGACATGCTGTGATGTGGCTGCCCTGGAAATGCAGCACATGGCCCCTGGGAGCAAATGCCCCACAGCCAGTCCCCACCTCTCAGCAACCTTCTCTTGTTCTTGTTTTGCTGCAATGGAACAGGAAGAGCAGGACAACCTTGCAGATTTTATAACCTGAGACTCATTCCTACTTCTCCTTTGCTCCTGGCAATGTACCAATTATTAATTAACAGGCAAATGCTAGAGAAAAGGCCAATGTGCATAGCTCATTTCCATAGATGTAAATGCAGTAGTCCCAGGGTCAGCTTTTATTACAGTGGACCCAATTGCTATGAATAAATAGCCTGAAAAAACAGAAACAATTTTGAACTTGATAAAAAATGAGAGTTGAATCCTCTTAAAAGATTCTTTTTTTTTTTTAATGGCTATCGTGCATGTCATGCTACCTATAGAAAAACTCAGGCAACAACAATTTGTGTCACCAACTGATATGACACCAGTGCCCTGAATACACAACTTCCCAGTAACCAGCTCCTGGGAAATGTTTGGTGCCCAGCAAGTCCCTGAAAAGGGCTGTACACTTCATCTAATTATTTGCATCATGAGTGAAGGTGATATTTTTAAGTATGTAGGCAAAAAAGTTATCCAGACTCAGAACAAATTAATGTTGCTGCAACCAAAAGCATTTTCTCTCTTTCTCAAGGAAAAAAAAAAAGTGCAACAATTTACTACTGTGTCTGTCACATAGCCTAGCTTTACAGACCTGAAACAAGAAAAGCCTGCTTCTGCTACTGAAGCAAACTGCAGAGCAACTTTAATAGCACATTTTTCAGGGCTCCCTTAGTTTCACCCAAGCAGAACCAGCCATCCAGGAGAGGCTGTACATCTGTGTTTAGATGAAGTCCCTTGTGTCCTGCTTCATCCCTACCACACACAGTGGAGATGGCTGAGGAACTGTACTCTCTGGAAGATGTAATTGGCGTCTGCTTGATTGTCAGCACTTTAAAAACTATATTTTTATGAGGTTACTCTTTACTCTGGCATTACCTGTCTCAACAACTGGATACCAAATCCTCTTTCCCATCAGGCCCTGCCAAAGCAACAATGTCAACAACAGCAAAAGCTTGGGAACAGCACGTTCAGGTGCTGTTAGGAACTGTTTCCCAGTAATTAATGTATGAGGTTGCATCAGGTCATGAGACAGGACAGCAGGACATCAGGTGTATTTGTATTTGCTTGACAGTGTTGTTTTCTCCTGTTTTGGTGATTGTAAGCAGTAGGGCCTGATGAAAAGAGAGAAAGAGATATAAATAAATAAAATACATAGAAATCTGAGAGTGAGGTGCTTCTAAACAAGATGGGGTGCTGGCATGGTCTTAGCACAACACTACACTAGCCAGTGCAGGCAGAGAGGGACGTGGAAAGCAGGCTGTTTTAAAGAAGGTGGGCTGTCTTCCAATGTGGTCTTCCCTGGTCCCTCACCTTGCAAAGGAGTTGGTGAGCCTTGTGTTAGCCAGCGTGCTCACCTTGTCCCCTAAACCCCAGTGGGGACACAGACTTACAGAGAAGAGTCCTGGCCCCAGTGAGTGGGACAGGAGGGAAGGAGTGACTTTCAGGCTTTGGAGGGAAGCCTGAAAGGGGATGTCAGGGCAGGATGGGGGAAGAGTTGCTTTGTGGGATCGTTTTGTGCTAGTAACACTGTTAAACCTGGTGACTGAGGGGAGATTTGAGTTTAGAGCTGGAGCAGTTTTCATGCCATTGCAGCAGGCTGAGGTGCAGCCCCTGTTCCAGGTCAGAGCTGTGCTCACTGTTACTCATTCCAGGACCAGTTAATTGGCAGCATCAGGTAAGAAACCTCCCTGGGCTTCACCTGGTGTTGATGCATGGATTCAGGGAAGATTGGACTGCCTGCTTGGGAGAGCAGGGCTGGACAGTGAGCTCTGGCATCACCCTGGGTTTTTTGGGGTGTAGCTGCACGGAGCACAGCAGGGGTGTCACAGTTAAGCAGTGGTTTGAAAAAATGCTGTGCTCAGTGGCAGCGTTTCTAGGTGTTTTCCTCCTTTCAGCTAACTCTCAGGGTTCTGCTGCCAACTGGATCAGGGAATATATTTGGATTAAAACACCTCCCCGGTCAAGGTTTCAAAATGCAGCCCTGTGACCAGCTGAGTGGTGTGCTTACAGAGGAGCAGGCGCAGCCATGGCTGTGTGACTGCAAGAAGAAATGTCTTTCCCTCCCAGATATAGCAGAGCTTTTCACCATTGTCTAAACTTTTCAGCCTAAAGGTGTTTTTCCAAGCTCCTTAGCATCCAGTGTAACATGATACACTGTTCCAGTTGATTTTTGGTTTTTTTTGTTTGTTTAAGTTGATCTCAAAACATATGGTTATAAAATCTCCTCCTGTGCAGTGGAGGCAAGCTCCTGGCTGGCGGATACGTAAGTTCTCCTTTCCAGCCCTGTGTTACTTAATGGACAATGATGCTTGCTGATTTAGGGTAATTTCTCCCTTTGCTGTAATCTCTCTACCTTGATGAAAAGGACAGCTTTACTCAAACGTGAAGTACGTGTATAAATATTTGATGAGGAGTGAAATACGCAAGGTCTCTCCCAATGCACTGTGAATAGGGACGTTTCTTCCAGACTCCTGAACGAGATTTTAAGAGCAGCTCCAAGAGACTCGCTGCAGGTTTTCTATAAGCATCCAATATTTAACAACACAGAGTATGGGGAGCTCAGTACCCGGTGTGGGTACTCACGTTGTTTACCAGACCGGCCAGGTTTATGGCTGTACACATCAGCTATTGAGTCTTGGTGAAACTGGCGCTGTAAAATGGAAGTGCATCAGCGTGTATTATCACGGATACCTCTCCCTCTGCAGTGAAAACAATTTTTAAATGATTGTGCCAGGTGACATTGAGATAATCCCTTCGGTCAGGCCTCTCCTTACACTGGACTTGGAATGCAGGTGCTAAAAATAGGAACAAATGGCATGTGTTCACTTTCGTCCTGTATAGGACAAAAAGCTGAGAGGTTCACAGTCCACGGGAACTGTAAATGTGTCTGCTAGTTGCTCTTGATTTGCCCATGACAAGACAAGACTGAGGACTCTGCTGTAACAGCACACATTTTTGTTTTATTTCACCAAGCATCCTTGCTCTTATGAGATTCCTTTAGTTTGTTTCAACTGGGACCTTTGGATAGGGTTTGTAGTCTCCTCAACTTACCAAGTAAGCAAAGAACAACAGCAAAAAAGACGGTTACTAATTAATGAGTCATGAATGATTTGGATCAGCCTTGGAAGACACATTTCGCAAATCTGAAATTCTCAGAAACTTATTTACCAAGGGAAGCCTTAACAGCCTAAAACACTCCTTTTCTTCTCCCTCCTGGTCTCGATAACAAAGGCTTTGAAGACTTAACATGTAAACGTGTGCCAGATGCAATTATCTGGCTTAAAAAGAAGAAACATAAAAAAAACCCCACACCAAAACGACGTGGAACGGGATTTTTTCAGCATGGAGGAGGGCATCGCGATGCCTGTCCTAAGGTGAGAGGAGGCCGGGCCGGTGACTCCGGGACACACGGTCCGCGCGGGAGGGAGGCAGGGAGGGAGGCAGGGAGGGAGGTGTTACCGGGGCCACCGCCCCGGGAGGAGGGTGCCGGGCCCGGGGCTGTTCCCACAGGCAGGGAGCGGCTCCCGGCCCGGCACAGACGCGAACGGCGACGCGGTGATGTCTGCCGGCTCCGCTAGCGCGAGAAGGCGGCGGCGTGGCACCTCCTTCCCCTCGCTCCTCCAACGATAAAAACCGCGTTTTCTGAGGTAAATACCTTCTAGTTTTACAGGCTTGGCTGAGAGGCGTTCC
>VXBA01003079.1:692179-754989 GCA_013399895.1 Serilophus lunatus | reverse complement strand
AGGGGGGAAAAAAAAAAAAAAAAAAAAAAAAAAAAAAAAAAAATTAACTTTTGCCTCCCCTGGCTGTCCGGGTCGCGAGGTTTTCCTTCCTCGTAGCCCCTCGTTTATTTGTGTACTGACCGCTGTGAGCTGGCGGGGATATGGCGAATAGTCGCAAACATCTGTTTACTTGGGATTTGGGGGCTTTTTTTAGGGCTCGGGTTTGTTGGGGGTATTTTCCCCGAATGGGAGGTGACAGGAGGTGGAAGGGTGGGGTTAAACCACGCGGGCCGGAGTCCCTGCCCAGGCGCACGGGATCAGCGCAGCTGGCACATGTTGCAGCCCGAGATCGGCGAGAGGAAGGCGGGGAGAGGCACGGTTTGTTGGCAGGGATGAAACTTGGGCCAGCTCAGCCGAAGTATGGTTATCGTCGCTTTTTAATTTTTTTTTTTTTTTTTTTAAATTTTTAATTTAAACCTGAGGAGGCGGAGTTGGTGCTGAAACCGTGAGCTTTTCCCAGAGGAAGCCCGAGGCTGGGGCTGCTGCAGCGCTGGGTGCTGCTGCAATCCGCTCCTTGGCTGGAGGGCAGGAGCAGGGAAGGGCACGGGTGCGGAGCGGGGGGACTCGCACGGCTCCTGGGGTCAGCTCATTACAGCTCACTTCAGCTCATTAGCCTGCTGCTACCCAGTAGGTTAATTATTAGTATCTGATTAGCGTTAGGATTTTGCTGTTGCGTTCTAGTGCTCTGGAGTACGGATTTCGGTCAACCTGAAAGGGGCAAGGTGATCTTTTACTGAAGTTGTCCTTCAATACGTGTGCTCGTTCGCGAGGTGATGCTTTTTAGTCCTTTAAACTTCCTGAGACATACTGTGCCCTGCCGAGGGGGGACTTCAGGTTTCTCCCAGTCATTGTGGCTAAACTGCAGCTCACAACTTATTAGTCATCCTGCAAAAATTTATGGTAGAAGTTACTTGAGTAACCCTTTAATCCAGCTTCCCAAAATGCTCGGTGCTCTTGGAGTTGATTATTAAACACTAATGTTTAGTTTTAAGTACGCAAATTAAAAGTTTACGTGATTCAGTTGCGGACTTTTTTTTCTGTGGTTCTTTTTTTTTTTTAATATTTTGAACAAAGGAAGTGGGTTTGGGCACAGAAGAGGTTAATCTGGATGTGGAAAAATGCGTGCATAAAATTACATGCTAGATATATACTCTTAAAGTTATTGAGGAAACGTGATTACAGTGCTCTCCTTTGAGGAAATTTCTGGTAAATTATCCCAGTCTCTAAAGAGAGACAGCCCCGAATTTAGTTGTGTCTTAAAACGGTTTCGTGTTCTCGCAGTTCCGCTCTGGCGTCGGGTTCTGTGGTGTCACCGAGGGCGGGTGGGGAGGGTGGGGGAGCAGATGACACTCTGTTGAGTGGTACAGTTGGTGTTTTGTTCAAACCGCTCCTGGCAAGGGCTGCCGTGTCGCTTAGTGACCCAGCCTAATGCGTGATAAACTACCGGAGGAGTTGAATTAGCTCTGAATTATTTCGAAATGCGTGGAGGAAGCAAAACGGAGAATCAGCTTTTCTCATTCAGCAGATGTAATTTCTAATGTGTTGGTTTTGCTTACCCCCCCCCCCCCCCCCCCCCCGGGGCTGTGAACAACTTGAAGATAGTAAAATCTTTAAAAAAACAATATTGCCGTGGAGGTGGATTAAACTACAGAATGTTTGTCATTATAAAAATATTTTGGTTTAAAGAGAACCCTGGTTTTTCTGCTTGGTTTGAACGTGTGCCTTTCTGCAGGGAATGTTGTGCAGTACTGATGCATGGCTGTAAAGAAGCTGCAGATAGTGTATAAAGTGATCAAAAACTAGGATTTATTTGAAGTAATTTCGTTATCTGTAAAGCAATTTTGTGTGGATTTGTGCTCGCTCCTTTTCCCCGTGTACTTTAAAAAAGATGAGGGAAACGCAGGAAAACCAGGTGTAGCAGCAGGTAACATTGCTGAAGCGACTTGTTTTGAAGGTCATGCATTAGATGACTGGGAGTGCTAGTGAGCTGTCTGATACCCTGTCTCATAACAGGGTAAAACTCACGAATCTCCCTAGAGATTTTCCTAATGATCACAGTGTTACTGGTGGTCAAAAAAATTTATTATTCTTGCCTGGAAGCACCTCCTGAAATGTTTAAATACTTGTAGGCCATGAAAACGTTGCTGAGGAGATCAGTATAGAAGTAGCATTTGCTCAGGAGAAAAATAATGGTTGATGAAAAATGAGAAGTGGATAAAGTGTTTTTGTATTCTATGCTGACAAATGTGTACAATTTTCTGTGTGACTAAGTCACAATGTACATGGGGGGGGGAAAGCAGGCTTTGAGTTTTCATCTTGATCTACCTGTCAGACTCCCTGGAGAACAGTCTTTCGGAGGAGTGCTCTTCTATGGTGAATTGTCAATGCCAAGACTGTGAGGAATTGTCATTTTACTGCTACCTGGTGCAGCTATTTTTGTAGTGGGACTACTCCTGACAGTGATTTCTTTTTTTTCCCCGTTGGCTTTGTAAATCCAGTTGAAGGAGAACAAATGGTGGTGACAAAAGACTGTGTCAGTGCTGATCTTGTTGAAAAATGTCTCCTACCAGGTGCAATATTGTCATTATCACAACAGTGAAGAAGCAAGGGTGTGCACTTGACCAAAATCTGTGTAGTTGTGTTGTTCCAAAGTAACTAAAGGGTAGGAAAAAGATTCAACAGTATCAATTAAAATCCTCTGCTGACTTAAAGAAGTTGGTAAATTGGTCTTTTTCAGCACATTGTTTCATTTTTGACAAATGTGTCAGGTAATCTTGTAAAATCTTTATTTCAAACAGCTTGTGGAACTTCACCAAGTTACTTGATGGACTTCTGTGTGTTGTCAGACTGGTGCCTTCTGATGGCGGGTGACTAAGCAGCCGTGTCAGAAACACATCAGTTGACATTCCCGATCTTTGTGTTTTACTGGATGTGTCCTGCTGTCAAAATGCCATTAATTTCTTATTTTTTCAGTTGGAGCGTTTGCAGCCTACATAGTAGAGGCTGGTAGGTGTGTTACAGGTTTGCCACACGCTTAAAGTTTCTTAAACTGTATAATTCTAGACTTGCCAAGAGTAGGTCAAAGGCAGGATGGGGGGAAGATATTGGCAAGGGTGTACTTCTTGTGGCAATAAGTTTTTTGGTATGTTTTTGTAGAAAGCACAGAATATAGAGAAAAAATGCGCTTCATTAAAATAATGAGCATTTTAAAATGTCTGGTTTTCATGTTAAGGTTTCCTGAAGGCTGTTAGAATTCATCACCTTCCAAAAGCTTGAAACTGTCTTTGTCCATTTCATGGGATTTTTTTTTCTCCTAATATGTCTCTTTTTTACATTTTCTGTTACTCTCTAGTAGAAGTATGTAAGTGCTTCTGAAGCAAGTTAGTCATCTCCTTACAATTTAAATTTCTACTTTTTTTGGGATATACCCAATTTTAGTCCCTAATGGTAGTTTGTAAAGTAACATTTTTAACCAGAGTGTTAACAATTAATTCAGAAAGAAGGTTGAGAGTAGCATTTGATGTTTCTAGTGTGTCATAGGATATATTCAGATGTGTGCCTGTTGTAGAATCATAGAATATCCTAAGCTGAGAGGAACCCACAAGAATCGTACAAGTCCAACTCCTCCATGGGACATGTGGTTTAGAGAAGAATTTGTGCCAGTGAATGCAGTTAACAAAAATTACTGATGTGATCTCCCTGTTACACCGTGTTCTGACCTCACAAAAACATATTTAGATGTTTTTATCACTTTGCTACTACTTTGCAAAAGCACCCTTTACGTGCTTAGAAGCCAGCAAGAAAAGTAGCAAAGCAAAGATGATGATATAATGAAATACAAGCTCTTCCTGTCATTTTAATGCAGAGTGAACATATCACTACCCAAAAGTTGCAGAACAGCTGCCAGATCTGTTCAGTCACATTTTGCTTTTACATAGGAAGAACTGACAGGTATGTTGGGCTTGATCCTGCACTTTGCTTGTATCTTTCTCTTGGACCTTTTAGGATTTAAAAGGTGACTCCAGGTCATGTAAAACCCAGTGAAAAGACGGGATCATTAAACTGTCTTGTGATGAACTGTGCAAAAGAACGATTGGTGTCTCATGAGAGGCAATTAGCATTTAAGTAAGGGAAAGAATCCCAGTGTGTGATGGGTGTGGTGCTGAGGTTTTTAAAGGGGGAATTGATGAAACAATTTCCATCAGGAGTTGGTTAAGAAAGTTTTATTACTTGAGAGAAATACAATCATAAAAGTTGAAAAGCATTTAATTTGGAACTAGTTTTGTTTGTCTTTGTAAATAACTTCTGAAATTTAGCAGCTGCTTCATCTTAAACTCACAAAAGAGCTAGTTTAAGTGAATTGGCTAAATCACTTTATCTGTAAATCAGATGAGCAAGAAATCTTGATTTGCGGGTGAGAATGACTAATTTTTTTTTGTTCTGTAAAAAGTTAATTCCCTGTGGCTCAATGGTTTATGAACTACCAGAGGATATGCATATTTGTATGGAATTTACAGTAGAAGCATAGTTTTGAAGGTTTATGTGCCTCATCAAGGAGCGTGTGTGGGATGAGCAGCTTCTTGCCATTCTCCTGCAATTCAGCCTGTCGAGAGCATCTTTTTTTGGAGGCAGAGTGGCCAGAGCAGTGCTGTTGCCTGGGCCCCCGCTCTCCTGTGCTGGTGGTGTAGCTGTTTGTGCAGCTGAGTTGTGAACTGAATTGGGGGACAAAGTAGGTTGAGAAATAACCTTTCTCTTTGCTTGTCTTCAGGGTCGTACATAATATGATACAGTGAGCTATGTAAATATGTGGATTCATGGCCTGGGAAAAGGTGGGATTCTTTTAACTGAGTTTAAGGAGAGCTGCAGCTGAGTGTCACACTGTGTCCTGAAATCAGAGCTGGTTTATCTTACTTGAGCAATTGTATATTTGAATGTTAGAAACCGGTAATGAAAAGCTGTCTTCAGGATGGGATTTGTTGGTGTACATTTATTGTTGATTTGCTTTTGAATAAAAACGAAAGATAATGCAAAACAGCTTAAAGTTGATTACTTAAACTACTCACAAACTTAAGAGGATACTTCACATTGGTGTGCAGGTAACAGGTACAGAAGGTGCTACTTGGATTTCGAAGTCTTTAATCGGGTTAGATGATTATCTTCTGTTAACAAAAATGGGAGCTAGCTGCCTAACCGGCTTAAAGATCTTTTACAAAATCTTCCTGGTATTTATATGCATCTTTAGCTGCTTAGAGCTGCTGGAGAAATTGTTCCCTTTTCCATAAACTTGATAGGCTAGAAGGAGATCCATATCTTAGGTTTTAGAAGTATGAAGGACGACAGTGAACTTCCCTGCTTACAACTCCACTGATTTTCTGAACTTTAAATGTATTAATCAGAAAGATGAAAAACTGTTTCTGTACTTGTTAATTACATCTGAAAACAAAACCAGTTAAAAGCAGAAGTAATTTTCATCTCTGTATTTTAAAATGTAGGCTTTGTGTTCCTAAACATGTGTTTACTTAGTACTGTAAGTTCAGAGACAGATCCCAGAATTCTGACATGAATATTCACGGTATGAATTTGGTTTGAATTGACTTCTGAGTAACCACATAGCACTTGCAGGGAAATAGGGCTTGAGATGGCTGGGAAGGTTATGGTCCCTGCTGTGGATCCCATCCCCCAGCCAGTGGCTGCAAAGGTGGCAGCTCGTCAAACTGAAAACCAGTGTGTGTTTATTTTTAACCCAAAAGGATAGTGGTCATCAGGGGTAGGTAGTAACTTCATCAGATGCCAAGTTACACTGTACTTACTTTTGAAACATGATTTTTAGTAGTGTGTTTTGTGCCTGAGTCTAACTTGGGGCAAAAATACAAAGTAGAAGTAAAATTTAGAGATAGTTTTGTTAGTTGACTAAATAATGCATGCTCTCTATGCAGTCATAGAGGTGGTTGGAATATGCTTAAGACAGTAGTAATTACTAGTTTTAAGATAAAACTGGAAGAGATACCAGGAGGAGACGTCTTGTACGTGGAAATCAGTGTTATCTGCGTCTTCAACAGGTATATTAAATCACCTTTTTTATTTCAAATACAGCACAAAGTAAGAAGAGTGTCTGTCCATCAGACTTTTATCTCTTTAGATGTGCCTTGAAAGCATGCGTCAGATTTGCAATGTGCAACGGGTTTTTCATTCTCTGTTACCAGAGCTAGCACTGATCCATGTTCTAAGAATCTGAGAGGAAGGTAGCTCATTATCCGTTTCCTTAGGCTTTCTAGTAGTTGTGGCAGGATAACAGTCCCGATGAAATGAGCTGCTAAACAAATAGCAGACCATACTAGGGGTAGCAGAAATGGGTGGGTCATGCTAGTTCAATATCTTAACTGCGGACTTGATTGCAAACACTGTTAAAGAAGTTCAGAACACAGGGTGTATCTCGTTATGGATGAGGTTGCCCAAGTGCTTTTTGCTTCTGGTGGGCCAGTGCCAGTGCTTCTCTAGCCCGGCCTGCAGGACCTCTGTGGATGAAAGTGGGAGCAAGACCAGTAGTGTTGGGCTGCAACAGGAATGTGCTGGTACATGAAAGCTTAAGCTGATGAAAAATGGGATCTGCTGTGATCTGGGCTGTGAGTCTTCCCTTTTCTTTTGTAGTGTTGCTGGTCTTCGTGCAGCACAGTGGCAAACACAACTAATGAACTGAGCTGGCTGAAAGCTAATTGCTGCTTTATTATTAGGCTCTTTTTCATCATTTGGCTCCCTGAACTGATTCACCACAGTCGTATCAGTGCGAAGGTAGGATGGGACTGTGCAGTATGTTGGGGAAGGAATAAATTACAGGAATGAGTCAGCTATGACTGAAACTGTTTTAAACTGCCATGGAACTGTACCTCCTCAGCTTGTAATTGACATGATGAATGACAATTAATTTTCTTCCAAGAAGTATTTCTCTGTCAAGGGTACATAAAAGCTGAAGTTCTTAAATCAGAAGCTGGCAGCTCGGTTATTCCTAACAAGTTTACATTGTCATAATTCTAAGGCCTGAACTGACCTTAGACTGATATATGCATTTTTTTGTATTACCAAACTGAGGAAAACAGGTTACATTGGATACCATGGGCCCTCAAATACCACTATATTAAACTTTATTACTCGTTATTGTGAGTTGAGAACTTACTCTCAGTTGTCATTGTGAAATCTCAGTTACTAAAAAAAACCCACTAACAACCCAAACCCTTTTCACTGTTACACAAAGAAACCAAACTTTTTTCATCAAGCTTTTTATTTGTTTGGTTGTTTTTTTCATGTTCAGTTAGGAACACCTTCATGGATGTTTAGTATGGCTGTAGGTATGCCAATATAGAATGATGGTATTAGCATGATGTACTGATTTGTAGGGGCACTGCCATGGTTTAAATTGCCTGACATAAGTGTGGGTGTATGTGTGGAGCTCTATTGCTTTTTCATCCCTATAGAAAATCATGACCAAACCCAAGCAGTCTATACCGGTATAAAAATTGGAATGTACATTAAATCCTGAGTTTACAGGATACTTTTCACAATGAGAGGACTTTTCTTGCATATACATTGATGTTCTACAGAAACACTTTAAAAAATTCAAATATGAAACTGAACATTCTTTCAGCCAATCCAAGGATTTAATTTTAACAGGTAATAAAAAGAAAATATTTAGACCAAATGCCTGAAGTTAGTCAAAATGGTGACAGGACACATAGCAGTAACATAACTTACTCTGAAGATTCTGGAATTCTGATACTTGGAACGCAGCATTCAGTCGCAAATGAAAGAACTTTTTCGTCTTAATACCACAGCTGAAAGATGACATAGTAGTGTCCAGGCAACAGTCAAGTAGGCTATTAGAAGTAGGGAGTTTTAAGTTTTTACAAACTTAATATAGTAGGGATTTCCCCACCTTTTTGTAGCAGCTTTTAACAAGTTAGTTTCTTGAGTATCATCGGAATATAACTGCTCCGAGCAATGCCTTTAAACCTTCTGTGTTATCTGATTGCTTTGAACAGCAACACTGCATAGTGTAAAAACCTGCTGACTCTACAGGTGGTAGTAGAAGTCTTGAGAAATTTAGATGTAGTGCTTGCAGATCCCTTCAGATAGCTGCAGGGTCAATGCATTGCACCTTGAGGAGTTGGCTTCAATGACAATCCGAGGGGCTCCTGACAAGCTTGTAGGATGGTGTTCTCACCTAATCAAGGCTGACTCTTGGTCCTTGAGATTTGGAGTCCTGATGAGACTGAAGGAGAGTGGTCACTCGTGGCTTATGCTGTGGAAGAACGTTGTCGGAACACGTTCTTCTCTGCTTGGTTGTGTTGTGACTTGGATGAGGTTTGAGAGGCTGCAGGTGGGGTCTTGCTTTCCACTTTTACTTCAGAGCCATCACTTGTTTGGGGTGCACGATAACTTGATAGTGTTTGTACAAAGCTGAGTGTACTCTGGCTTGCATCTTACACCAAGCTCCATTGATACACAGCTCTAAAAAAGTCTCCAGAAATTTTTCTTTGTGAACTTTAAGTACTAAATGATTTCTTGTCGTTGCTGATATTGTCAAAAATGACCAAATAGAAGGTGAAGGAGCAACGGTTAAGAGTTGTTTATATAATAGCTGGTATGGCAAATATATATAGAGAAAATATCTTCAAATTGTTTTTTGGTTACATTGTATTTTCTGAGGGTTTCTCTCTTGTGTGGTGATGGAATGGCAAGTCATTCCAACTTCTTGGTGTATGAAAATTGAGGAACCAGTATAATTCATAAAAGTTGAAAATATAAACAGCTTCAAAAAGGGATTGGACAAAGTGAGATTGAGTTCTGTCATGTAAGTAAACATTATTCAAATGCAAGTCTGGTCCTCTAATACCTTCCTATAGAAAACCAGGGGAATATTACTAGAGAAATGCCTCATTGTACTCTTGTTTTTGTTGGATGTGAAGTTGGTGCATTTTCTGATGTTGCTTTTGGGGTTTTTTTGAGCAAAAATGTGCTGAAGATAGCTAATGAGAAACAGAATTTGAAGTTAGTTTGCATTTATTCAAACTCTTTATAGTTCTTTTTGGCTTGTGCTGTGTTTTAGGAAAATACATGCATATCCTTTAGTCTTGTTGTTTACTTGGGTCTTGAAATTCCATGCTCAAGTTGCATTGGTGTCCTTTGGTATTAAAATATTACACGATTAGGACTTCTCCCCAAGCTAAATAAGATGCTCAAAGGAGGTATGAAAAGAAATTAAAGAATTAAAACTAATGTTAAAATGAACACTAACTGCTCTGAATTGCCTTGTGCTTTTTGATGCTTTGTATGTTGTTATCTTGGTAGCTTTCCTCCTACTGGAACATTGTTTCAGACTGTGGTGTGAAGAACACAGAAAACATTGGCTGTTTTCAGTGGGAACCACTGTGTGTGACATGCTTCTGTAGAAGCATGATACTGATACCTGTTCAATATTTTCCAGTTCTTAAGATTTTCTTAATTACTGTTGCATAAAAGAGGACTTGTGTAAAGCGCTGAAGGGAAAAAAGAGATACAACTGTCTGTAGTTAAAAAATAAGTAGTGTTCAGGTATTTAAAGCTGGAAATAGCACAGACTTTTTATAAAAAAGGGGCCCTTAACGTCATTTTCACGTTCTAAAATTTTGTTGTTGCACAATCCAGGAATCTCTTGACTCACTGAACAAAACTGAGCTGTTAGGAGAACTGATGCATCTCACAGGAGGTTAGAAAGACTGCATATGGCTTCTGAGGTGTTAAGTAATCAAAAAAATAATTTTCAGGAGTGTAGTGTCACTGTTGCACTCGCTGTCAGAAGTTGTGCTGCAAGTACAACTTCTTTAAGGTATGTCAAGCCTCAAATCGAAATTACGTGGGAACATCCAACTCTACTTTTGTGCCAGTTACAGCTTGTCCCTGCTAAGAGAGAAAGGTGGTTATATCTGTTAGATCCCTGAATTACGTCTTTGTTTTGCCAAATTCCTGGTAATTTAGTCCTGAACAAGTAGAGTGGTAGGTGTAATACCTGCAGGTAATAAGGATTATCTTATGTCAGCCCCAGTAAATAAATGGAGTTCTAATACTTGGGTTTGGCAGTCAGATAATGTATATGTGTTACTCAGCCCACTTAGAAAATACATCATAACTCCTGTCCTCAGTAGAAGATATGTGTATTTGCAGTTTAAAGGCCATGGCTTCTGTCAGACTTGGAAGAAGGCGGAAAAGTTGGATATTTTACTTTGTGCCTGCGCAGTCTGTTCAGCGTTATGTGACTGCACCAGGGAATCAGTGTGATGCTGCCATTGCCACGCTGCCAGAAAGCCTCTTGTCAGAGGATGAGGAGGGATTAAGGATCCAGAACCAAGGCTCAGTTGTTCATGTGTTGCCATCTGTGCTGAAGAGGGGAGATGTGTCTGCTTCGCTACTTTGTGCCATGTGCTTCCGCTGTACCTGCTGTGGGTCTTCCCTGATGTGCATCTCTGATCATTGCTGGATTGGTGGTGTAAACTCATCTATGGAGAGACCTAGCAGAGCACCAGAGCCATTGTGTGGGAGGGACTGGGCCTGAGTTCTTGGAGATGGAAAGGGAAGAGGAGAAAGTCTTCATCAAAAGGAGTGGTCAGGTGATTAGATTTTTTAAGATGCTTGTGGATCCACAGCCTGGAACAGGGTCGAGGCTGGAAGTGTTTACTTGTGGGATTGATATTGTGACTTTGTGTGATGGAACCACTGTCATCTTGCCAGATCTGTAGTTTTTTTGATGAAAAGCTCTACCAAGTCTGGTAGAGAGATTTTTCTGGGTAGAATTGCTGTCTCATTTGCAGCAGGGGATTGCAGTCACAGTGTTTTGAAGGATTTTCTTAAGTGTTTGAAATAAAGTCTTTGCAAATGATGTCTCATTGTGTTCAGAAGAGTCTTATGTCAGATATCCAGATGACTTGTAGAAGTGTTCAGTACTCACAGCTTAGTAAACTGAGGGCTGTGACAGATGAGCTCTGTAGTGCTACATATCCTGAAAAATCAAGCTTTGGCTGAGCTCTTGACAATCCTGTGTTACTAGGAGGGAGCATTGTCACCCCATTGTCTCTGGAGTCCCAGGATCATAGGTCAGGTACCACATCATTTGTTGTTCTAGTGAGAAGGGCTATGAGGACAGAGTAGATAAGCACTGGTGTCCGTGCTGAGCTGCATGGAGTAGTACAAAATGAGAGAGCTGCTCCTCCAATATTTTTTGTGTACTGAAAGGGAAATGAAGAAAAATAGTATACTATCACGTGTTTTTAGTGGAAGCTGCTGTGGCAGTTGAAAGAGGAAGAGTAAGTTTCTTTGATTAAGTCTCTTTGTGACCAACCAGTGCTTTGTAACAGTTCGGCTGTTTGTATTAAGTAATGGCACTGATGTCAAGTTTTTGTCTTTAAGGCATAGAAGAAAACCGCTTTAAAATTAGAAGGGAAACTTCATGGCTGACTGAGACTAGAAGAGTAAAGCA
The DNA here is from genome assembly GCA_013399895.1 of Serilophus lunatus. Classification (NCBI taxonomy): domain Eukaryota; kingdom Metazoa; phylum Chordata; class Aves; order Passeriformes; family Eurylaimidae; genus Serilophus; species Serilophus lunatus. The sequence goes on along the minus strand of VXBA01003079.1, from coordinate 743,447 downwards.
GATCTGGCCTTGGGTGTATACCAAGATAAACATGCAGGTGTACATGAGGAAGAACAGGGATGTTTGAGTAGCCTGTTGTTTCTGGAATTGGCACTTTATTTCAATTCAGAAATACACACCCCCACCATCTGAGGGTTTAATAAGGATCCAGGGTCAAATATGAGAAAAAAGATTCCTGATTATTTGCCTGCTGCTTTCCTACTAAATTTTAAGTAATTTAGTGTGTAACTTGTTGAGGAGTAAAAGAAAATAAGGCTGATCAAACTAGAGACCAGGGGTCAATCTAGCTCCAGCATCTGGTGGTGCCTGGGAAGAAAAATGAAAACAAAGTCCAAGGTGTGCTTCTCAGGTCTCCCTTCCTGTCTGCTGTTGCTCTGTGACTTCAGGACTTCAGAGGCCATGTTTACAGCTGGCCTTGTAACAGTGATTAGAAATCTTACTAGGTTTTTCTGGTCTTCCAATGATAATTTATACTCCTGGCAAATGGAAGTGTCTTCAACAAATTGTTCCATGTGTGACTTAAACATAGTTTTTCTAGCCTTCTTATTCATTCTGAATTATTTGTGTGGACAGTTTGGTAAGCACTGCTTTAGAGGAAAACCTTGTTTCCATGTTTCTCCTTATACTGTGAACCTTTCATTCTGGCAAATGTGGAAGAAAGAAGAATTGATCCATTTTCTCTCTCAGTATAAACTGGAGATTGCTCAGAACTTTTGATATAACAATTCCAAGTCTTGCATATATGGGAGATCTCTCCTTTTTTATTTCTTTCAATTTTTTTCCTTTTAATAATTACACTTCTATTTTCAGCTGCCATTCATTTCTTCTTCCAGTTGGAGGGGAAAAAATAAAATCCTAGTTCACATTGTCTTCTATCTGCCAAGATCTAAATACCAGCAATGAAGCTGGCAAGATTTGTCAGCCTCTCTCCCAAGGAACAGCGAAGCAAAATTGTCAGAAAATGATTGTATGCTTTAAAATTTGGCTCTGCCTGTTATGTGGTTGGAAGGTATAAGAGTACAAGGCTAAAAGCTTGAAACTTAATTTAAAAATAACTGACCTTATCATATAGCAATTTATTCTATACCCTTCAGCTCACCTTACTAGCAGAAAAAAAAATTTCTCTGCCTGCCTTTGCCAAGCTGTAGGCTTGGATTCTAATTATCATACAGTCAGGTGTTTAAAGGAGATGCAAATGAGAAGCAAACACTGCTGGTTACTTCAGGTGCACCATGAAATGCTATGTCATTTTCCTAAGTAGCAAATGAAAATTTTACATTTGTACTGGCTTGCTGATGAAATCCCAAACCCCTCTTAGCTGTAGGTGGGCACGTATTAGAGGTAGATTAGCTTTTGCCTTTTTGGGGGTGTAGGTAACCTCTATTTTTAGGCTACTAACTTGCATAGTCTTCACCTGAAAGTAGTTTGCATTTTTATGAGATTATGAACTTGATATGAAGGAGGCTAAAATTCTTCTTTTATTTATTTCTAGATATGAGAAATGAGTGTTGGACGCAGAAGATTAAAGCTGCTGGGAATTCTGATGATGGTAAACATTTTTATTTATGTGATTGTGGAAGTCTCAAAAAGTGGCAGCCAAGAGAAGAATGCAAAAGGCCGTGTTGTTATACCACGTAGCAAATTCTGGAGAAAATATACTCCTCACAAAGCTTATTGGAACAAACAACAACAGAAGCTTGAACTGCTATACAACCCTATTCTGGCCTTGCTTTCCAATATGACAGTGGAAGAGAACTTAGTTTCTAACTCGAGTGCTCTCAGTTCCTGTGACCCTGACCCCTGGGTGTCTTCAGAGATTAGTGACTTTGCGAACTTGCCAGACAGATTCAAAGACTTTCTACTTTATTTGAGATGTAGAAATTATTCATTATTAATAGATCAGCCAAACAAGTGTGAACACAAACCTTTCCTGCTGCTGGCTATTAAGTCACTTATACCCCATTTTGATAGAAGGCAAGCAATTAGGGAATCCTGGGGCAAGGAAATAAAATCAGGGGATGTGATAGTCAAAAGGGTCTTCTTACTTGGACAGACCCCATCAGAGGATCATTTTCCCGATCTTTCACACATGCTAAAATTTGAGAGTGAAACCCACCAAGACATTCTCCTCTGGAACTACAGAGATACATTCTTCAATTTAACTCTGAAAGAGGTGCTGTTTCTTAAGTGGGTCAGCAGCAGTTGTGCAAACGTCCAGTTTATTTTTAAGGGTGATGATGATGTTTTTGTGAATACCCATCAGATCCTGGATTACTTGAAGAGCTTATCAAAGGAAAAAGCCAAAGACTTATTTATAGGGGATGTGATCAAAGATGCTGGACCTCACAGAGAAAAAAAATTGAAGTACTACATCCCAGAAAGTGTTTATGAAGGTTCATATCCTCCATATGCAGGGGGCGGTGGGTTTCTGTACTCTGGTGATCTGGCGTTAAGGCTGAATAATGCCTCTGACCAGGTACTCCTTTACCCTATTGATGATGTTTATACTGGAATGTGCCTTCAGAAGCTTGGGCTTGCTCCGGAGAAACACAAAGGCTTCAAAACCTTCGATATTGAAGAGAAATACAGAAATAACATATGTTCCTACACAAACTTAATGTTAGTACACAGTAGAAAACCTCAAGAAATGATTAAGATTTGGACACGCTTGCAAGACCCGCACTTAAATTGTTAAAGTAACGGGCATAAGTGTCGTAAGCCCAAATAACCTTCCAAGTTTGGATCTGACTTTTTTGGTGGATCACTGAATCTCTGTGTAATAGTTGAATCTTCTCTGTAAGCTTTTTCCTGTACTTTTGAAAATGAGAATAATACTCAAATTTGAAGGGATGGCTTGAAGACTTGGTCTTGACTTTTCCACTGTCCTGGTGGCTGTTACGTTTCAGTACTGGTCTTAATTTTAAAAAAAGACTTTGAGGATATAACTAGCTGTCAGTGACTGGTTAGCTATATTGGAAACAGGGACTGCCTACCACAATGTATCTTTCTTTAATTGTGACAGTGAAAGATAATTTTTCCCTGAGTACTGTTTATGTGTGGAAGCCACTGTAAATTGAAAATGCACCAATGGGAAGAATGTAGCTTTATTTTTAGGTATGAAACATTTGCGAGACTAATTTTTGATTTTTATTTTTAAATTTATAGTTTTCAGTCCTTTTGCACCCTAGAACAGTGTTTTCTCCTTCACTTAGGACGTTTTGTGCAAAGTGCATCTGTATCTGAAGGATTTATCATTTTATTAAATGATGCGCTTTTGTTTTTTTACATAAAAAGCATAGTACTGCTTGAAATGCCCCATAAGAGCTCAGTATATAAGGAAAAAGAGAAACAGACTTTGTTTGGGGCTGAGCAGTGTAGGTACAGTGAGGTCTGCTTCCTGCCTCAAGCTTACTTAACTGAAGCTGACTTGTTGGTCATGTTGTTTATGTGAAAAGCTACTCTGGTCAATCCTTGTTTCCTGTCTGGGCACTAAATGTGATCAGGTAGCTTGATGGAAATAACTGAAATTGCACATTGCTTATGAGAGCACCGTCTGGATCTCCTGTAAAGCGATAGCAAATCTAGAATTGTGCAGATACAGAGAGTTTTGAATTTTGAAACAAACTTTGAAGTTGCATGATGCCTCATGTAGAGTTAAACACGTTCTCGAAACTCAGATCTTCTGTATTTCCACAACTTGCTTATAAGAATTATTCTAAATAGTGTTTGCTTTCTTTGTACATGTAGAAGTGCCTGTCTATTTATTGTTCAGATGGAAGACCAAAACATTTTCTTAAGTATATTTTGTGTAACATTTTATTTGTATAGTATTGTCACTTGGATATTTAAATAGAGCATGATATTTTAAATCTGATATGTGTAACGTTAAATAAAGCTAATTGTTATTTTTGAACTTGAAAAAATAAAGTGTGATTTAAGTATTTCTTGTAATGCTTCATGTTGCCTTGCAGTTGCACTCTGCTGGGTGCCATTCCGTAGCAGTACATTTCAGAAGCTCAGAAACTAAAGGCTTAATTTGACAAATTGTACCAGACTATCAGGAAAATGTGACAATTGTGCATGTATTTGTTAGGTGCTGAAATAGATGGAGAACTGTGACGAAGGCATGTTAGTTGCCCTGGGAGAAGTCGTATGTGAAGAAATAATTGCCTGTACAATACCACTGCTTGTGCAATTGAAAGGAGTCAAGTAATGGATTGAGTGGTTGGCACTTCAGTTTTTGTTTGAAACAGCTTGGCAGCAACAACTCTTTATGCTTCTTTACCTTTTTTTTCCCTTCATTTACCTTGAACAACTGTGGTACTTTGTTTGTTTGAGGAGAGGTGAGATGATGGCCTGGTCTTTCACCATTTTGTTCTGTACACGATCATACCCAGGAAGGTAAAAGACAGACTGTGCTCTGGTGTTGTGCCATGAGGTTTAGGCCCTGCACTTTGTCATTCCTCTTGGGAAACCTTTCTGAATGAGCTGCAGGTTTTACTGTACATGTGTTGTTTCCTAGTTTGTTCTTCCTAGCCATGCTAAGCACCCTGTTTCTTTAGATGCTAGTGGGATTTTTGACGAGAGTTTGGGCCAAGTGAAAGAAAGTAAGTTGCTCTGATGATGAGATGCAAGGAGGGATGTAGTGTTAAGAGTCTTCAAGGGGAAGGGAGGGTGGGAGAGGAGAGAAGGGGAGTACTGAGCAGGGACATGGAGGAGAGAGAGAGACAGATGTAAGTGAGCACTAAGCATACTGATGAGGTCCATGGAAGGATCAAACACAAGAGAGTTTTGCAGAAAAAAAAAGGAAAAGAGCCTGAGACTTAAATCATATGAGTACGGTAGGGTGGAGTGCACATGTGATATAAAGTGAAATGGGTGGGATATTGGCGGTGTGCCAGCATTAGTTAATTTATACCCTTCCTCTAACCATGAGATCAAAACCAGGTCACTTGTGTAGGACACACCTGATAATGCAGAAAAACAGGCTGAGGGGGTACTTGGGAAGGAGAAATGCTGTGAGAAAGCATCTTCCCATCTTCTGGAGTGACAAGAGAAAGGGGAAAGGAAAAGGCTCAGTGGGTGGTGCTGGTGGGCTAAAAAGGTGATAGGTACTGGGGAAGAAATTGGACAGAGCAGTTTTATTTACTGTGAGTGTGAAGAAGTGCTAGTGACTGTACTATTGGATTGTATCTCTAGTCCACACCCATGGAGAAAGAATTGGCTTGACAAATACTTGGGAGTGTATGGAGTATAAAAAGTAAGTGAAATGAATAACAGATTAGAGGACAGAATGCATTCAAAAGTGCGATGGGAATGGGATTTGAGGACAATTGGGAAGCAGAAGGTGAAAAGTCTTTAAGAAACACATAAAATAATCTGTATTTGCTGTATTCTATTCTCTTTTTCTTAAATACTCCCAAACACTTAAATTTCTGTTGTATTTTTCATAAACTTAAGGGAAAGGGTATACTAAGATGAAATAACGAGAAAATTTGACTACAGTGGAAATAATGGAATTTGAAAACTGAAATAGGAGGTATTTAGATGAGACAGTTGAATAGGGATGCAGTCTTTTTTTCTTCCCTGAATACAGCAGGGAAAATGAAGTGCTGCTGTGATTAAATAACATTGCATCAGAGTGAACCATTAGAATCCATTAGCTTGTTTGTATAAAGGCTCAGGCCTATGCTGCAAAATCCAGTTGGAAGGGGGAAATACGGGATAAGGAAGGTAAATGAGCCGTAATTGATGCACAAATTACCATGTTTATCTTCTAAGGGATGGAGTCCCTGTTTTCTGCCAGTTGCTTACTTAACCTGTATGCACTTACACTTGGATCCCTTCCTCCACTACCCGACTTTATTTTGTTACTTAGGCTTGAGTGAAATGCAGCACTTGACAGGACTGGTGATAAGAGAATTCCTGGCAATCCTTTTCTGCTTTTCAGTTTTGGGAGCACAGATAGCCAAACTTCAAAAACCAAGAAAGAGGTAGATTAGAATTCACTAAAATGTAGGTATGCAAGTCAGCAAGGATCCATATGCAGATAGTTCTTAATTTTAGGCTTTGTGATGTAGTAACAAACAATCTAGCTCTTATCTGGTGCTGCTGTTGTTCTGATCTAGTTTACAGTAAGCAGTTTAGCCCCTGAAATTTGGCCTCCTTTCTTGCCTTATTGCATCTCATACGCATAAGATTTCTACTGTAGTGTTTGCTTGAGGCCACCAATCCAAATGTGTTCATGTCTACACTGAACTACTTCCTTCTTACAAAATAATAATGAAACCAGCTTAACAAGCAAATAGGGCAGGGAGAGCTGCTTAATGGTTCCCTTTTACAGACAGTAATCACTGAGGTGGCTCGGAATGTAGGAATGTAAATCAGTCCCAGCACAAAACATCCCTCTTCAAATTCTCATTGTCTTCCTCTAACTTTTTAAACTGTTGCCCTCTTCCTTGCTGGATGAAGATGAGAACAGAAGTGAGAGTAGTAAGTTAGTAAAGAAAATTGCAGGTCTGGAAGCAAATTTACAAAATGTCAGGAGTGGTGAAAAACTGAGCAGGTCAGTTTTGCTTTTGCTGTTCTCAGATCAGGTATTTCTGTGCTAATCATACTTTTATATTTGTATTGGCCCAGCCAGTGTTTAAATAGCTTTGGGTGGATTCTCCTAAGTGATGGCTGAGCAGCACCTTGTGGGGTTTGCACACCAGCCTTTTCAAAAGATAAACAGTCCATTTTCATTTGTCAATGAAAACATTTGTACCCTAACATCATACTGAACGAGTTGAGTTGGACATAATCTGATTTTGGTGTGTCAGCCAAACTTTATGATTTGGGAGTTAGCATTTCTACTGTCACTGTATTTGTAATGTCTTTGAAAAAAAATCTGCTCTGGACTAGTTTGGAGAGAGTTTCTACACGGTTAGAAATACTCCTCAAACATCCCCTGTTAGCTCTTAAAGGCAGGAGCTGCACCCTAGTATTTGTTATGGCTGTATTTTTGTGTTCTTTCCTCCCTGTCCTCTATCCTTGTGGTTAAGTTTTGGCTAAGTTCTGCGAAGCAAGGGTGACATGATTCATTTGTGTTTCCTTGCGTGTGTGAAATGTGTCATCTGTTTTTTCCCCACTACTACCACTGCCACTAATGTTCCTCTTCCAGGAAAGTCAATTATCTCATGACAGTCTGAATTTTGTCTTTTTTGGGGACACCACGCGCGTTGTGCCAGCAGATCAGCAAGAACCATCTGTGTGATGGGTATTTAAAAGCCCTGCATGAAAGGAAGTCACAAGTTTTAAGAACACAAACCTTTCATTTGCACAATAAATTTGAATTGTAACTTCAGAAAACATCATCCTTCAAGTCACTTCTTCCTTTACAGGCTGAGGACAGAGTGGCTAGACAGCAGGTACCGGTTGACAGTCTGCTGAACATGAGCCAGCAGCGTGCCCAGGTTGCAAAGAAGGCCAATGGCATCCTGGCCTGTATCAGGAATAGTGTGGCCAGCTGAACTAGGAAAGTCATTTGCCTGTACTCGGCACTGGTGAGGCTGCACCTTGAGTGCTGTGTTCACTTCTGGGCCCCTCAGTTTAGGAAAGATGTTGAGATGCTTGAACATGACCAGAGAAGGGCAACTAGGCTGGTGAGGGGTCTGAAGCACAAGCGCTGTGAAGAGCAACTGAGGGATCTGGGGTTGTTCAGCCTGGAGAAGAGAAGGCTCAGGAGAGACCTTATCACTCTCTACAGCTCCCTGAAAGGAGGTCGTAGCCAGGTGGGGGTCAGTCTCTTCTCCCAGGCAACCAGTGACAGAACAAGAGGACACAGTGTCAAGCTGCACCAGGGGAAGTATGGATGTTAGGAAAAAATTCTTCACAGAACAAGTGGTTGGCCATTGCTTTCAGGTAAGCAACAGACAGAGTAGGAAATAATAGGCTGAGATGAAGAACAAATGACCCCTTGCTTTGATGGATATCTCATTTAGGCACAGTGGGAAGTTGAAGGATTTTTTTAAGATCTAAACCCAAAGGAATTTGTCTTATTTTCCTTTCCTTTCAAGCCTTCTAATATGTGAGGAAACAGACTTCTGCTTTAGATGTAGGTTTGGCCACTGCCCAAGAGACTTGAAAGTTTCATCATCTTGTCAATTATTGACCACTTTGCTTATGCAAAATAAATGCCAGGGAGGCCAGTGAATTGGCTTTTTTTTTTTAATTAAATCAGTCCTACATGGTTTTGATACGGTCCCAGGTCATCTGCAGTAATGATGTTTATAGATGAAGATGAGTATCACTATGAAGAAAGTTGAATTGTAAACTGGGTTTTATGACACCTAGAAATTGGGTGATTTTCAAGAGAGGTGAGCTTTGTGCCCTTCAAATTTCAGAGACGTTCCTTGTTGGAACTAGTCTGAGAATTTGTTCTTATTATTAGGGCTGTCATCTGTTCTCCATCTAAATATAACCTGGATTGTTTTGAAGTATACTCAAGGAGAGCTGTACTGGGCCTAACCAAGGCCAGATTGGTTGGCAAGCCCCCCAGAGGAAGAACAAAAGGCTTCTGGTAGCTTGTGAGATCCTTTAATCATTAGAAGCTGCTTCTAGACCACGGTAGTTAGTGGCAAGCAACAAAATTATCTTCTAGGAATTTGTCGGTTTGCTTTTTTTTTGTTTGTTTTTAGCTGCACTGGCAAAGAGCTCTGAAACGTAATTATGTGCTGTATGAACATTCTCTATCCAGTGCTCCAAGAATGAGAAAATCGTTAGCTGCCTATTCCCCACGTCACATCTTGGAGTGGACACAAGTGCTAACTGCCCCTGTCCTTATAAAAGCCAGTAATCTATGCTTAAAAAGCTTGAAGAATTTACTTGTGGGGTAGCAACTTGTGTTTTGAGCCAAACATTTTGTTCTGCCAGACCTGCAGCAACGATATGAGAACAATGTGGATGTAGGGTGTACAAGCACTGTTCTGCATCTTCTGTGCTGCTCGGTGACAGCCTGCAGTGCCACTGCTCAAGGGAGGTGTTGCCCTGAGAATCCATAAGGGTATGTGGTTTTAGCATGAGTGGTATCCTTATCTTTTTGCAATGGACTCTCCCCAGTGGATATTGCTGGTACAGCCATCAGTGACACTACTTAAATCTGATGCCTTGTGATCTCTTAGTAACAAAGTATAACAGGAAAAATTTAAGATTTATAGGTAGACAGTGGTTACATGATACATTGAACATGGGTTTTTTTCTCCCTCCATGAAGTGTACCTTCATGTGATGCATGTCAGCAGTTCTTACTCAATGCTGATGATCCATTTGTACTCCTCTAGCTTCCTAATTTTTAATCCCTTTGCTTTCTTCCTCATAGGAAGGCAAGCTGAACCATTTTAGCTATAAGTGAAAGAATATTAACTGTGAGAAATATTGCATTCAGAGCTGCTAGCAAGTGAATGCCACAGTAGGTGCAATATGGAGAGGTTGTCTTTGGGCCTCTAATTGAAGCTTTTCAAAATTTTTAAAAAATATTCATGTTTGATCTTAGTTTGGAACTGACTTCCTACTATTTGCTGCACCAAAATGGCATTTTCTTATGCCAGAATTTGTCATATTTCCCAGCTCTCTTCTGTGTTGCCTGACCCATCCTGTGTGACGGATTTACAGCTGCCTGCTAGAAAGTAAAGTAAAACATGTGCCTATGACTTGGGAGGAGAAATTGGCATGGACCCAATGCTCTAAATCTCATACCAGGTCCTTTATTCTGCTTCCCAGGCAGTTCCAGCACATATGAGGGTCCTCTCATGCCTGCATGTGTTTTTTCCCTAGTTTGTGTTTTAGGGCAGGAGAGAACATGGACCTCCTGGTCTACCCACAATTGTGTGGTTAAGAGTAATATCCTTTGCCAGGTTTTTTTTTGCTTATTCTCAGATGGCCTGTTTTGGATTTTTGTTGTTTTAGGATGTTTGTTGTATGTAGCTGGTGCTTAATGCTAGAGAGATCTGAATCATTCACCCGGAGTAATTGATACTGACCTAATTACACAGATGAGTTTTCCACTGAAATGTTTAATGGTACTTAATAATTAGAAGAGTTCTTCATTCCCCACATGTATGATTCAGTCCTTTGCCTTTCATGCTTCCAGAGAACAAGGGCATTTGATCAAATTATCTCCCTGTTTTGTGTTGGGTAACTCTGTGTCCCAGTGCCTCCTGTCTGAAGAAGCAGGGGGAGTTGTTGCAGTTTAACCTCTCCACAGAAAAAACTGTGGTTGAATTCAGTGGCACACTACTGTCCCTCATCTAAACCAGGAGAGGACATGGATGAGCTTTATGTCTCATGAGATTGCAGGGATCAGATGGGGATAGGGAGAATCTCAGACCACAGCTGTGTCCATGGCTGTTGTGCACAGTGCAGCTGTCTGTTCAGGAAATGTTTAAACTACACTTGCTAAATGGGAATTATTCTAGAGAAAAGACATCTTTTTATGCCAGCCTACTTACATCCATCCTTGAAGTGTCTTATCTGGAGAGGAGGCTCCTTCATAACCCGGTGGAGTTGCTCTTTACCTTCCTAACTGATGAATGTGCAGGGTTGTGTCCTAAAGCGTCGCAGTAAATAGGAGAAACCCAAATGATAGTCATCACCTCTCCCAGTTTCACCAGGCTGGAAAAAGGGGTTAGAGGCCAGCATGATTTCAGACCTACATCACACCTGTAATAAAGCAGCTGTGCACTTCCACCAGCAATCCAGCCGGGGAGGAGCAGTGCTGTGGAGCAGTTGAAGCGGTAAATGCTTTGCCTGCCTCTTGTCCACTGGGCCTTGCCAAAATGACTTCCCTTGCTTCTCTGCAGGGCAGATGGACAAGGAGGTGTATAAACAGATGAAAAAGCTTGGTTTGGAAATGTTGTGGGGGGGAAAAAAACAAAAAAAAAAAGGACCTGCCATTTGCTGAAGGGGAGCCAAGGTCACCAGAGCTGGAAGGATTTCATAGCCATCAGTAAACCAGGCAGGAACCTTGGACTGCTCCTGCATCCCAACAAAACACCTAATGAAAATCCTGGTGAAAAACTGATGTACAGAAATATTTGAGAGAGAGAGATTGGAGAGAATTTTTTTTTTCCTGGGTCTGTATCTTGTCTGTGATTTGAAGTGAAACACAGTGGTTCAAAAACACCATGAACAGCTTATTTCTTGATACTTGTTTACACCTTGCATATCTCGGGGGGCTAAACAAATACCAGGGCACCCGTGTGGGTGTAGTTCTGTGAGAGTGAGCAGATAAACATGGTTCTTCAGGGCTGATGTTATTGTTTCTATCACTGCAAGGAAGATCTGTGAAAGGAGAGGGCTCAAATTGTGCAAAAGAAAACAACCAGCATTTCATTTAGTCACCCGGCATTTGCTTGAATAAACTAGTGCTGCTTTTACATTATATTAAACATTCCTCCCACCTACTTCTTTTTAAATTCCCCCTGAGTTTCTTCTCTTTATTTTGGTCTGTTCTGAACATCCCAGTGTCTGGAATTTGTCTTCTATAATGATATATAGCATGTAATGATGCCAGCATCTTCTCCAGGGAATTTTTGTTTATGTTAAGATTTGAAAAACTTTATAAACATATACTGGGAGGAAAAACAGTCTGATATTTAAGAAATGGGATAAAGAGTTAGAAGAGCTCACGTGCTCTTAGCAACTCTGTCATATCCTCGTGGGTTGACATTTTTTGGTGAAAAAATGAAAACTTGAGCTCTAAGCTCAGCTCCAGGATGCTTCCAAATGGACTCAGGGAACTACTAAGAGGAAAAGAGCATCCAAGATGTGCTGCATAAATACAGATAAAATCTCAGTGAACAGCTTTTGTCTCTAATCTCTTGGGGACATGTGAGTACATGCCATGAGAGTAAATATTTGAGAGACACATTTTTGAGAGGAGCCAAAGAGTCTCTAACAGAAATTGGAGCTCTCTTATTTAGACTGTTCTACTCACTCACCATCTTTGGTCCTAGGCAGTTTTTTGCACTAACCAACATGATCTTCAACATGTTCACACTGAACTGGAGGTGAGCAGTGGGATGGGACAGCTTGCTCCTGAGGGGAAGTTTCTGAAGGTAGTGGTGATGAAGACATGGGTAGCCTGGGGGGAGGAAAACACGAGGATAGAGAGAGGCAGAAGCACAAGAAAAATTAATGGGGTTTTTTTACATGCAGCAGGTACTGGATTCATGGAGCAGTCAGCCTGAGTATTTTTAGGTGTTGAAAATTTCCCCTCAAGGGAACACTGGGCTAGTACTTGGAAAAGGGAGTCTGTGTCAGGAGAGAAGTTTGCATGGCAGATGTTCCTGAGCAGAAATGACACCTGACTCAGAAGACACCTGAGCTGAAATCAACTGAGGGGAGGGGCTCCAGAACCATGTGCAATTAGGAGCATTAGAGGAAAAAATGGTGGTGGGTTCTCGATTCAGACTTCTGCAGTGTTTCTTAAACCACTTTCTGACTGCAGCATCATCCTCAAAGCACCAGTTTCTTTGCTAGCATCATGAGGGATTTCCCAGCAATCCCTGCTGCCTTCCTCCAACATGTTACAGTCCTAGATTTGACAGGTACTCAGTGAAGCCGGCAGCAGCATGTTGGTATTGAAACCTTTTCCCACACAGAGACTTGGAAGGCGATGGTGCTGCCAGACTCCTGAGTAGCTGCTGGCTCCAGTGAGACCAATGAAGAGGGGAAGAGAGAGGTTTATCAGCCCAGATAAAGCATGTTTGAATGAATGTGGTGTAGGCAAGCACATCATGTTGGCTCACTGACTACCTTCGAAGCCCTTTGGCCACACATGTCTGCATGGGGAGCAGTGAACATCCCATGCAGAACCCACCACCAGCCTTTGTGACCACCATCAGCCTTCAGTCACTGCCATCAGCTCAGGGCACACATCTGGTCAAGGTTTCAGCAATGTGAACCCATGTCTACCTACTCAATGGAAGCATGTATGTAACAGACTTCAATGAGAAGATGGGGTGAGTATTGCCCTGGGGTAAATGAAGAGCTTATCTAACCAGGACTCTGCAGATCTGTGCAGAGCTTTGGGAAAATCCCTCCTTTAAGACTTCTCCTTCATGGCACGGTAGGACAGCAGGCAGGCTTGCCAGCCCTATGCAGAGCTATGATGGGTCAGTCCCTTTGCAGATGCAGCCACACTGACTCGGAACAAGGACAACCCAATGCAAAGAGCAGCGTGCACTGAACCTAGGTCAGCATCAGGACAGCACCCATGCAACAACCCCTTGGTACCCCATTTCCCCAGCAGGCAGGGAGTAAATCACATGAATCTGGCCACAGTCAGTGGTATCTGTTTTGTCTATTTTTGTCAAGCTTGTTAGTGGGGTTTTTGGTTGGGGTTTTTTTTGTTTTGTTTTGGGTTTTTTTGATAGAGAAGTCAGAATCCCACTTTCTCACCCCAAGCTGTGTAAAAATGAACTAACGCAGAGAGGAACTGCAGAGAGTTGTGGTCACCTCATACCTACGTGTGCTGCTGCAAGAAAGCAAGAATGAGAGAGAGAGGATCCACCTACTAAAAAATCACGTCTCTCAGCAGATGGATCTAGGCATGTACAGTCAGCCTGAAAGTTTTGGGTGGGTGCTAATGCATCTGCTCTCTGTGCACCAGTGTGCTGGCATCTCATCACCGCCCCTCCTAGGCCAGGCTAGGCTGTTTTGGGACNTTTTTTTTTTTTTTGCCAGGCTGGCAAAAAACGAAGTTCCTAAGACACTGGGCTTTTCCTACATCGGTAATGCTGATGCAGAGACACAAGGCTGCATCTTACCCTCCCCAGCAAAACTCTCCCAGAGTGAAAGCCGATATAGCAGCAGGTGAGAAAGGCTCTTGAAATGTGGTCCCTGCAGAGGGAACAGGCACTGGTTAGACTGTTGCTGGTGTCTCCTTTGGTGCTGTTGCTTTTCGAGGGAAAACAGCTGTGCACAGATGTGCACGAGAGAGGGCAGACCCACCTGAGCAGGGTGACTGCCTGGGGAGGAGGGTGGCCCCTTTGGGTGGTTATTTGGATGCAAAATTGCTCTCGAACCATTGCCACCCCAGGGCATCCTGAACAAGACCCTTCTGCTGCTTGTGGTGGCTGAGAACAGCAATTATCAGCTGCCTCTCAGGGCTCACTGCTCTCAGGCGGTTCAATTAGCCCTCGTTTGCATAAAGCAGAGGGGATAATGCACTTCTCAACTTGGCTGGATTGCTCTTCTTTCTACCCAGCAAAGTTTCACCGCAGGATGACGGCAAATGGAGGGGATGTGGGAGTTCCGTTCCCAGTGGCTCAGAGGTGATTTTCCACCGCGACTGCTGAGAAACACAGCCCCATGGTTTGTTTTGTGCCAAGCCAGCATGTGAGTGAAAATATGAGTCATGATCCCACAGCCCATAAAATTGCTTGGTGTCTCTGTTTTGGACAGTTATTATAGATTATTTTTAGTGGCAAAAGGGGGCAGGGAGGAATGAGCTTGGACACAGCTCCCTGCTGCTATTTCAGAGGATTTATTGGGTTTGCAGCTGACTGTTGGGAGATTAATAGGCAAATCCCAACCACTTCGGTGTTGTGCGCTCTTTATTTTTAATATAAATCAGTTTTGCAGTGGTTTGCAGGACACAAAGCTGCCTGCAGCCTGGGCTTCCTCCTGCCAGAATCCATGGGATAGCCAGGCATGGGAAAGGGCCTGGGGCCTCGCTGCTGCAGGATTCTTATTCTGCCTTCTCTTACTGCTGCTTGGGATGTGCAGAAAGTTGCAAATGTTCCAGGAATGGGATGAGCCTGCCCATGCCTCACTGGATGCAAGCTGTCCCAGGTCCTCTAGAGCTGGTCCTCCCATGCAAGCCCTGGCTTTGGAATCCTCTGGTGTTGAAGAGATGTCCATCAACCCTCTCGGCTGCCACCATCCTCCTGGTCTGGGGCAATGTCTGCCCCTGCCAGTAGAGACCAGATGCATAAATCCCTGGCTGAAGTGACAGCTGCTCATTCCCTCTCATCACCAAGTGAACCACCTCACTAAACACACTTTGGCACTTTTCATCTTCTTTTTTTTGCAGCAAGCAGCTTTTCTGGACACAGAACTGCTGGGCAGCTGTGATGGCTGCTGTGAGTCCTTATGTTGCAGGAGCAAGAAAAGTCACCCTGCAAGGAAAAAAAGAAAAAGCAGGGATAATTTTCCTGCCTTGCTACTGAGTTGAAGTGGCATAGCAAGGTGTCAAGGAGGTGTTCTGTCTGGCAGCAGGGTGCACCTGATGAACTCCCCTCTGTTGCGTGGGATGATCGTGCGGGGAAACACCTGAGGATGCCGGCATAGGCTAAACAAGATGTTGCAACCTGGTTTGTAATCTCGGGCTTCTTGGTGGGTTTATTTTGTTTGAGAGATTCTGGTTTTCAGCTGAATTTCTCCTTTCCAGCTGCAGTAGGAGCCGACTGTGGGTGTTGGCACAACCAGTTTTGCTTCTCTGGAGAGCCAGAGCATCCTTTGAGGTGAGGTGGGAGGTTAGAAGTGGGTCAGGAACAGCAGCCCTTGTTTTGTGGATGAAGTAGTGGGTGTAACCACGCCTGCCACAGCTCGGTTGTGGAAAAGACAACAGTGAGAATCTTTAAGTCAAATTGCATATTGATCTTGTAGCATTCTTACACTGAGGTTAAATAATAGCAACCACAGACTCACAGGTTGGGATGATGAAGGAATAGGTGCCTTGAAGGCCTCATAAAGCCTAGACAAAAATCATTTTAGCCCTCCCATGCTACTCATCTTACAAATCTTGCAGGTGTACAGTCTGTGTTATAAGTCTATAAAGATCTCACAAAAATTCAAAATTTAAGATATATATCAGTTTTGTTAATAATATTACAGCTTACTATCAACATGGGTAAAACACTGACCAGGATAAAATGGACCATGATGGCATCACTCATTTAAAACATCCTTGAGCGCAGTCCAGAGGATCAGCAGCTGAATCAGTGAAGAGTTACTGATGATCAAGGAAGGCGAGCTCCTAATTTAAGCAAAAAATCAGCTCCTGAGAAATCCTTTACCTTTAATTGTATGTAAGAGCGTAAATGTGTCTTTGGGCTCAACAGACCTAAAATCAATCTGGCTAATGAGTCATACAAAGAAATGGGATTTAAACTGGTGCTTATCTCTGATCACTAAATACAGGGATCTAGTTCTACATAATGTATATATAAATAATAGAGCAGTCCCTGCAAGCAGAGCCCTTGTCAGCTCACTTGAAGAGATGGAGCTCTTGAGACAGGCACCCTAGGTGTGAAATTTCACTGGGCACCTTGCTAAGCTCTAAAGAATAATACAAATTTTGAAACGTGTTAAACAAAAAACTTTATCAGTGACACTACCATTTTTCCTAAAAAATATTCTCATCTTCAATAAAAATGTTTGTTTTGCAGCAGATTTTAGCTGTCATGCATGTGGACCTTAGTCATTTCTAGTAAACGAGACAACACGAAAAATCCTCATTTATTATCCTCCTTTAGCTCTTCCTGCTCACTTTTGGTGCATAAAAGAATCATGAATAAGCAACAGAAAAAAAAAAGAAAATGTTCAGCTATTTTTATTTCCTGGGAAAGAAAATAAAAGTAACTAGAGCTCAGCGTTGTTTTTGCTTTCTCTCTATTCAGCAATGCAATCACTAGAGGGAGGCAAATAGTAAATTTGTCCTAAGCTGTCAGACAGTCTATGGTGCCTTTTATAAATGACATCAGAACAGTTGTAAGTTGGAGACCCTAGTACATCATGCTGCCTGGGGGGGAAATTTGAGCACTTGCTGAAATCACCGTAATTTTGTTGACTTTCCACTGGCAGCCTCTAAGGTGGCTGTGTCCCCCTTATCAGTTGTGGCCAACCCTGATGACTTGTCAGTCTCAGAGATTCCTGGCTGCCTGAAGGCTGCTGAGGGGTCCCTCAGCTCATCCTGGGTGAGATTCAATCCCATCCCAAAAAAAATCAAGAGCTCAGGAGCTGGTAGAAAGGCTGAGACATGTAATTCAGTTTTTTTGGCCTCATGGGGCAGAGTTTGTGCAACATGGACCAGTGTGAACAAGCCCAACAGCTCTCCTCTGAGAGAGCTTGGGCCAGATGGCCCCAAAATAAGTAACAATCAGCAGCAGCTGAGCATGAGGATTTAGTCAAAAGGGCCAAACATCCAAATAGTTAATTTATGTTTTTATGAAAATAGGCTAAAACTCAAAGAATTACTACCAAACAAAGAAATTTCGTATGCAAATACTTACATATCAGCAAATAAAAAATAAACTTGGTCTTATGATTTATTTCACCATCTCTGCTCTACCATCTGTTAAGCTAAAATGAAGCAGAGTGTCCAGAAGGAAGCTGTGAGAGAGATGGTGTCAAAAGCTTTACTGAAATCAAAACGACCACATCAACTGGTTTCCCTTGATCAGCTAGGGTTACCTTGTCATAAAAGGAAAGTAGGTTTAACAAGCAGGACTTTCCCCTCTCGAAGCTGTGCTGGCTGTGATTGACAACTACATTGTCTTTCAGGTGTTTTTCAATACCCAGAATAATCTCTATAATTTTACCAGTCATGGAAGTGGTACTGTCAGACCTGTAGTTCCAGGATCATCCTTCTTGAAAACTGAGACCATGTTTGCCAGCTTCCAGTCAACTGGCATCTCTCCAGGTTCCCAAGACAATTTAAAAAATCATTGAGACAAGGCTCATGATGACATCAGTCAGCCCTTTGAGTATTTTCAGATGAATCCCATCAGGCCCCATAGATGACAGTCAATTGGGAGTTGACCATTCTCACAGTCGTGGCCCTCCAGCTCAAGGCATTGAGACTCTCTTGGTCTGTTATCAGTGTTGAAGACAGAGGCAAAAACCCCATGAAACAACTTTGCCTTGTCTATCTTCCTGTTTGTGAAGTGGCCGTCCTCATCCTGTAACAGGCTGGTATTATTTCTGCACTGCCTTTTCCTATTAACATATTTTGGAAAAACTCTTTTTATTGTCCCACAGAGTTCTGGCCAGCTTCAGCTCTAACTCAGCTTTGGCTGCATGAATTTTCTCCCTATAGTGGAGAACAGCATCTATGTGTTCTCACATCACCTGATCTTGCTTCCACTGAACTTACACGTTCCTTTTGCCTTATCTCCAAAAGAAGATTGCTGTTCAGCCAAGCCAGCTTTCTGCCTTGTCTGCTTGACTTCAAATATTTTGGGATTTCCTGCTCCTGTGCCCTTAGGAGTTGGTGCTTAAAAAGTGACCAGCACTGAGAGACCCCAGCTGATGGACCCAAATACCTTCAAAAGCGTTTTCCCAGGGAACCTTACTCACTTGCTTCCTGTGCAGCCTGAAGTCTGTTCTCCTTTTGTCCTGGAAGTTTTGCTGACACTTTTTCTCCTGTCAACAGAGATTTTAAACTTGATTGCTTCATGATCACTGTGGCCAAGATGGCCATCAATCACCACTATGCTCACGAGACCCTCTCAGTTAACAAGCAAGAAATTAAGGAGGGCATCTTTCCTTGTCAGCTCTCTTAGTACTTGTACCATGAAATTATCATCCAAGTGTTTTAGAAATCTTCTGAACCTGTTTGTGCCAGATGTGTGGTGTTCCCACATAACATCTGGCAAGTTAAAGTCCCCCATAAGGACAAGGGCTCCATATCTAAAAGGTCTTAAAAGTCATGTAGAGGTGGCGCTCAGGAACGAGGTTTTAGTGGTGGGCTTGGCAGTGTTTGGTTAATGGTTGGACTTGATGATCTTAGAGTGATTTTCCAAGATCCTGCGTTTCTCTGGTAAGTGTGGAAGGGGTTTTGCAGGTCTGTCCATACCTGCTGTAAGACAACAAGAGGAGATTTGGGATCACTTTGAACCTGTGTAGTTATAGACAAATGGCATAGGAGGAAGAGGCTTGTCCTTCTGCAAGAATTACAGGCTCTCACTGGTCTTTTGCTCATCAGGACTGCACTGAGATGGGCAGAAAAGCTTAAAAACTGGGAGCTGGGATGCAGTTGCTTGCTGAAAATCCAGACGACTGGGACAGTCTGATGTGCTGCCACAAAAAAACCCATGGGTGTATTTGTCCTGAAACATCCATCATCCTGTCAGGCTGTGATGACTTAGAATTAAAAAAGAAATTTTTATTTTATTCTGCTAAGTGATGATTGTCATTTTAAAAGGAATATTGTCAAAGCCATGTATCAAACAACCCAATTGCCTAATCTGTGTGGCCCCTAATGACAAGTTAGACTATTGCAGCTGAAAGAACTTTAAGCATCTAATAATTTATACATCATCACCTGGGCTATTTGCTTTCCACACTTCAATAAGTGTAGATGAGGAGAGAAACTGCTTGTATTTCAAGGCAGTGTCACGTTTTTCACTCAGTCCTGCATTAGGATGGAACGGCTCTGAGGAAAATCACAGCATTCAGCAGAAACCAGTTAACATGTTGTTATGAAAACACTCACTTGTACATTTGGGCTTTTTTCTTTTTCCCCCTTCAGTAATTGAATAGTTTTTCTTTTTTTAAGATAACAAGCACCATAGGCTCTGCTTCTGTGTCATGCTGGGTTGTCAGGGTCACTTTAATTAGAGTCTAGAGCATTATGTGTTGTAAATCAACAAATGCCTTCTCATCCAGACACACAGCAAAGAACACTTAGACAGCAAATTGAAAGGGCAGGTACGTCCCTAATAAGTGATGGCTGGCTTCATTTAATTGATTTGCTAATTGCTGTCACAGGTGTGGCAGGGCCATATATGAATGAGCGGGTTACTAAACCAGCCCCTTTACTGTAGGGATGTGTTTTGGAGAGAGGCCTGTGGGGATTATTTTAGGGAGGCAGAAATTTTTTTTTTCTCTTTTTTTTTGGTCTTATTTTTATGTTGTGCCTGTGATTAACCTTTGCCATGAAGCCTTTGCTCTTCCTGTGGCTTCTGGCTTTGCTTCTTATGCCTTGGGAGTGGGGGCCAGCTGCTGGTGGGCAGAGTCCTGGGGCCATGCTGAGGTCCGATTCTGATGCTGCCCCAGAGGTGAGTGATGGGAAGCTATGACTCAGTTCTCTGTAGGAAACTCCCTTCTTGAGTGCAGCGTCCTGCCTGCTTTTAAATCCTTTTCTCTGCCCGGTCCCTGTGGATTAAAGAACAGTTGGGCTTTGTTTGCTGTGTTGTGGAATGCTTCTAGAGGTAGGGAGGGGCAAAGACTTATGGCATGGAATGAATGAGGCGGCCCTGGGGCTTGGTCCAAGTGCTGGCAAAGCCCCAGTCCACCATGGCGGATTTGATGCTCCCTTCCTATCGGGTTTGGATTGGCATTACTCTGAGTAGCGTTATAAGCATGAGCAGTGGCACTTGGGTCTGCAATAGGATTCCCTTTTCTTCATAGGCACGGGGATCCTCTCGGGAATATCGGAAGTTTAAACCAGGTAAGAGTTAATTTTCAGACCAGCCTCTTTACCCAGGATTTGTTGTGTACCTCAAGCCAACAATAAGTGGTGTGGAAAGTCAGGAGAAACAACCTGGCTCTGGGGTGATATGTAGAGGGAAGCAGACGTGGCTGATCAGTATTGGGTGCTGGGTTAGGGAAAAATCAGTGTTAGTGTGGGAGACGTAACCTGTGCCACTATCTTGTGGCTGCTAAATCTCTACCACAGAGCAGGTCCTGGAGGCAGGAGCATTGCACTGGAGCAATTAAAACAAATAGTAAAAGTTCAACCTGAACTCTAATTGTGCTCCTGTAGGGTAAACCTATCAGGAACCTGTGACTCTTTTAGCTTTAAGATGGTGTTTTTAGAAAACACTGTATCTCTTGTTGCTTAAGAGGACATGTTCCCCAGTGTGAGGGCTATGAGGAGATACTAATGTTGCTTGTCCTACTGAGTAGAGCCGAGGCTTCTGGCTTGGCTAAGCCCTTTAAAGCAGAGATTGAAAACACCTTCAGGAGAGCTTTATCTCCCATCTCTGCAGGTGTATAAACAACAAACATCACCTGTGTGCTGAAACCAAATGTAACAGTGCCCTCATTGCTTTTGTAACTCACCTAGATGTGGCAATTTGCCTTTAACTTTGATCCCTAAACAGCCTGACCTTGCAGATGAGAATCTGCCTCCCTGGGACAAGTGGCATCCACTGTGTGGCTGTGCTGGGACTTCTGTGCTCCTGCATGGCTGTGACAGGGAGGACTTAAAGCATGTGCCACCTGCTCCAGGGTGGTAGTAGTGGGGGTACAGCCTGGCTCCCCATGGAGCAGGTGGTGACCAAGGCTTCTCCAGCTTTCCAAGTACTCTGGATTGGCACCCGCATAGGTGGCGTGAGCACTGATGGGGCAGAGGTTTGGAGTAGACTGGTGGTAGGTATGGGTGGAAGCAGTACTTGGGCAGGAAGGGTTTAGGTTTTAGGCTCACCCCAGGCTGATATATGGGTGCATGCCAGGTGGCCCCCTCTCTTCAACCCCAGGGCCTAACACAGGGCATGTTCTCCTGCTGATGGATTTGCATATTGATTGGCAAGTGGGAGCAGGAGGTAGCAAAATGGGGAGAAGAGGTCTGTTGAAAATAATTTCTGGAGTTAAGGACTGGTGACTTTTGGGAAGTGGGAAACTTCTTTGTTGCTTCTTGTCTTCCAGAGCCAGAGTCCCCTTGGATATCGGCATATGTGCCTTTAAGAAGCTGCCACAGAGTTCTGAAGGAGAAGTATGGGGAGTTTTCTCCGCCAGTATACCGTGGTGATTTTCCTGCAAGCTTTTGGTGCAACTGGACAATCCAGGCAGGCTCCAGAAAGCATATAATAATTTATATCCAGGGCTTTACCACTAAGGAAGGTTGCAACAAAAATGAGGATAAAATTCTATTTGAAGGAATTTCTTCACTGGTGGAAAACAGTGTTGTTTATGCTTGCTGGAAAAAGGAGATGCATGTTTTTGCCACCTTTGCTCAAGCTGTCCACATTGTGTTGCTGAAGAGGTACTTGCCAAACTGCAGAGATGCACAGTTTAAAGGGAAATACTACATCTTCCAAGACCAGGAAGGTGAATCTTCCTCCAAAGATGACACAATTTCTGAGACTCTTGCTCCAAAAGCAGACAGTATAAGCAAGATACCAAAGCAAGACAGTATATTTCGATCTGTCTGGGTTGAAAAACTTAGAAATGTGCTGAGCTTTGCAACCACGTGTAGCACCATGAACCTCGGCAGGACCATGGTGCTAAGTGGCGAGCTGATGCAGGGAAGAGGAGTCACTCTGGATACAATGGCTGTAGGAAGTCCTACTGAGCTTATGCCATGTGAACATGGAAGGACGCCACTTCTGGAAACAAAGGCTCATTGTGGGCTGGGATCTGAGCTGCTGAAGGACCAGGAAGCTCAAGATGTAGGAAAACCTGAGGGCATAATCCCCACAGCAGCACATACCTGGAGTCAGAGTCTCTCTGTGAGTGGGGACATCACCATGGGTTTTAGTTATATTCACAGGCTTTCAAGTGTGCTTTTGGAAACTCCTTTTCTTGGTACTTTGCAGGTAGCAGAACCTTTCTTGCATCCACCAGGTGTGAGTCAGGAGAACAGACAGTCTGTCCTGAACCCTACCTTAAGGCCAAGAAATCTAGGTGACCTACAATTTACTATTAAGCCAACACGTGTGAGTTGCCTGGAGTTGGTTGTACGCTCGCAATCTCTGTTCCCTGGCAGAAGAGAAAGCCAAGAGAGCACAGGTGCCACCATGAACCAACAGCTCAGTGCAATCAGCTTAGAGAAGGCTGAAAACCATCCCCAGCCGAGTGTCCCAACAGATGTCACAGTAAGCTGTGAAGCTGACAGCCTTGCAAGAGGCCTGATGCCCAGCCTGAGCAGCCTGTATGAAGTGGTAAATAGGGACCACTTGCAACTGCTACCTGAGAGAAGCCCAAGAGACCAAAGCAGTTTCGGGCATTTGTCCATGCCTAAACCTGAGTTTGGAACAACTGGTCTCCAACATACAAAGCTCATGGGTATTTACACACTGGAAAGTTCTAGGGGAGTTGTCAGGGGAAAAAAAATGCCGCATCCCACAACACGATGGGACATCCTGCAAGAGCGTCCTCATTTGCAGGGCCAGAGCAGTCATGCCCTGCACTCATTCCCTGGGAGCCTTCTTCAAAATGCCCAAACACATGACTGTCCAGCTGCTAAGAAAGTTCATGTGTCATCCTTGGGAGTACAAAGGCACCACCACCAACGTGAGAGAGCTACGCAGCCAGGGCTGGCTGCATACGCTTTGCCAACAGGAGTGGAGTGTCTTCTCACACCCATGGCTGCCTTAAGAACAGAAACAATCCCTGTGCTGGTGACCTCCAGCACAGCACCTGACCTTGCAGACTTTGAGTCTATGAATTTAATCCCTGAAGCACCTCTTCCTCCACATGTGGAGCCTGTGTCCAAGGGGGCCTCTCTACCAGCTCATTTGGATCTGGACCCTGTCAGTCTCAGTCGAAGGGCTGACATCTCCCTGGTTAGCCCAGGAGGACAGGATATGGTCTCCCCTTCACCACCTTGCCATTCATCAGCAGCCTGTGAACTGGGCACAGATGGGTCCTCCAGGTGCCTTGGTCCTGGAATGCAAAAGGTGATGCTGAGGGAAATAGGTCGCCAGGGAGGAAGAAGCTCAGCCTCTGTGGACTTGATGGCCAGGAGTCCCTCCCCAGCTTCTGTCACTGCCCCAAGGCCTGATGTGGGGCTTCCTCAGTCCAAGAGCCATGCGAGCAGTGGCTCTGGAGTGGCACCAGCTTCTCTGTCTGACATCTGGGGGGTGAAGAGAGAGGAGCACTTGGTGGCTGTGCAGCATCAGGACTGTGCTGCTACTGAGAAACTGCCTTCTGCATCTAAAACTCAGAAAACCACAGAAGCTCTTCAAGTGGGTGCTAGACAGCAGAGAACTGCCTCTTTCAGCTCCACTCCTGCACACTCTGATCTTCCTGGTGCCCCATGGGGAGAAACACCGTCAAGAGACGAAAAGTCTTGGGAGCTCTTTATATCCAGAAACACCCAGATGCCCGAAGAACAGCAACAGAAACATGCTGGTAGGTCTCCCAGGCCTTTGTTATCTTGGTGAAAGCCATCTTTAGAAGGCAGAAGTATTTGGTGGGGGCAGGCCAAGGCTGTGACTTTCACCTGCAATCTCTACCTGGCAACTATAACTTGCTCACTGGGGAGAAGTGTGGTGGTTTGCCCTGTCTGGACACCAAAGACACTCTCACTCTCCTGCTCAGTGGGACAGGGGAGAAAAAAAAATAATGAAAGGTTTGTGGGTGTTGTCCTTCCTCAGGGCCTCAGGTGCTGCCAGAAGCCTGTTCCAGCACATGCTTCCCAGGGGGCCATAGCCTCCTATGGGAATTCACCTGCTCTGATATAGGTTCCTCCATGGACTGCAGGGGGATAGCCTGCCTCACCATGGTCTGCACCATAGGGTGCAGGGGAACCTCTGCTCTGGTGCCTGGAGCCCCTCCTTTCCCTCCTTTTGCACTGACTTAGGTGTCTGCAGAGTTGTTCCCCTCAAATAGTTCTATTCCTCCCTTCTGGCTGCTGTTGTGCAGCAGATTTTTTTTCTCCTACTCAACTATGTTATTGCCAAGGCACTACCACAATTGATAATGGGCTGGGCCTTGGCCAGTGGTGAGTCTATCTTGGAGCTGGCTGGCATTGACTGCTTCGTGCAGCCCCTCACAGGAGCTCAGCTCCATTTGTAGAGGGGATATGTGGTTCCAGGGGCTGAAGCTGTTAGAAATCTTGCAGCAGGAGAGAGTCTGAAATGGGGCCTCTCCTGTGGCAATCTGCAGCACTTCTAGAAGTGTAATATCCACGTTGTCTTGGTGCATGTAATAATTTTTGATTACGTATTTTTGTGTTTCTGATATGTCAGAACTGGGACCTCCCTGGGCAGTGGAATACTTTCCTCTCAGGAGCTGCCACCTCATCTTTCGGGATGGGTTTGGGATGTTTTACCTTCCAGTGCATGCTGGCATTGAAACCAACATCTGGTGCAACTGGACCATCTGGGCAGGCCCTCAGAAGCACGTTGTCATCTATGTCCAGGGGTTTGAGGGGAATGACAGCTGCGGCAACAACCAGGACAAGATCGTCTTCCAGGGTGTCTCATCAAGTGTGGAAACCAAAGTAGTGTATGCCTGCCATAACCGAGGCACTCTGACCTTTGCTACACAAGCTACCGAGGTCCAAGTGTTGTTTCTGTCAGGGAGTGGATCCCGAAGCCATGAATACAAGTATTTTAAAGGACGATATTATGTATTCAGAGACTCTGAAGCTGTGGGCTCTTCAAATGATACCATAGCAGTTTCCCAAGATCCTGTCCAGGAGCCCTTTAAAAAAGGGAGCTGGAGGACAGTGGTATCAAAAGGTTTATTGTCCATTTTGGGACCTTCTCCAGGTCCACCAGCTCCACCTGCTGGTGGCAAGACCCAGCCTGAGCTTGTAAGCCCAGATGGAGAGGCCCAACACCTACCTGAAGTCATAGAAGATGCTCAGTCTGGTGCTAACCTGAGCAAGCTTGACCTGAGTGCGCACGGTCAACTGCGGGATGAAACCAAGCTGGAAAAGAACCTTAAGGATGGTGGAACTGAGGGCAGAGAAACTGAAGACGACACGTTGGTAGAGCCAGCTCCAACTGGGCGAGACAGTGGGTGTAAAGCTGACCCATCTGCCTTGGAGGTGGCCAAGGGGGGTGTAGAGACAGTGACTACCCCAGTTACTGTAGTCCCAGGTCACTCAGGTGGTTTCCCTTTCTCAGAGATGCCCAGCAGGAGGTTAGGTGTCTCTGACAAATCCTCCAGCCTGGATCAGGCCAGTGATAGCAAGTCAGAAGAGGTGGCTGCTGCTGCACATCCCACACAAACACCGGTGCTGGAAGAGCCACCACTAGACATCAGTACACAACTCTCTCTCTCCCCGTCTCCTAGTGTGACTGCTGGTGGTACGGTGTCTTTGGGAGAAAGGACTGAAGAGCTCTTTGGTAAGATGTTTTTTGAGTTACCTGTGGCTGAAATGATGGCTGACACTGTGCAATATCCATCTCCAGTAATGCATCACTCCCTTAAGAGATTTTATTTGTAGACATGACTGTTAGCTTCAGTTAGTCCATGTGGCAGCACTTTTGACTCCTGTATCCAAGGAGGGAAGTACTTGAGAAGACATCTGTTGTAATGTGGCCTCTATGGGATGATGCTGCTTGTAATAGGGACAGGCTGGCTTCTCATCCAAGTGTTTTGAATTATCCATGGAGGCTGGCTTCTGCCAGCCTTTGAGCTGGGTTTTCATACCCAAAGCAGACTGTGAATACTCATCTTGGTTTTAAACAGCTCTGGCTCGCATAGATTCCCATGTGGCCTGGCACAGTGCTCCCAAATATGGTCACCGAGTTAGAGTTCCAGAAGTTAGAGAAAGGGGGGGGAAAAAAAGGCTTTTGTCTCCTAAGAAAGTTTAGGAGTTGATGGTAGACTATTTTGACAGAAATAGTTAGCCATTGATGTATATTAATTTATGTCTGAAGTTAGAAGAGAAGATTTTTTCAATTGGTATTTGCTCTCCTCCAAACTATTCTTGCCTCTCCACTGTAGATTTTCTTCAGCATTTTTGCACTTGCTTGTGCATTACGTGCCAGCAGTTTTGCTACATTGGAGTCCAAGGCAGCTCCAGTGTCTTCACAGGAATAATACTTCATCTGCTTACAGAAATGGAAATGACGTTTGTTGGGATGATTTTTTTCTAAAGAGCACTTTTCACTATATAGGAGAGTAGATTGTATTTACAGCTTAATATTTAATTTCAGTATAAAGAACATAGGAAGGAGCTGGCACATGGCACTCTTCTTGCAGAGTGACACAGACCTAACACACTTTCCCTCTCCCATTACTGATACATCAAGGACAGCAGACTGATGCTTTTCCTTGCTTTGGCAGATCTAGTTTCTGCCCTGGCATCTCTGGAGAATGACACAGCACTGCAATCCCAGCACCATCCTGGAGGTGAGTCATGCAAAGAGTTAAGAATGTCTTAAAACACTAGCCTAAATTCAGTGACTGGGGCTGTTCCGGACATTACCTGCTCATTAAATTTAGAAAACAGTGGGGGTTGTTTCTGAGTAGTAACCACTTTGAAGATGTTAGTTTCAGGACACCACTGCAATCCCACAGTTGTGCTTTGGACACTTTGTACCTCCCTTGCAGAAAACAGCTCACATGCTAAACCTGGCATAAATGCTGGCTAGTTCAAACGTTACTTGTTGGCTATTAAAGAAGATTTTTTCCGAGGTAAATGAGTGAATGAACCTCTATTCTTCCAATGGATGTGTCATGACTACCAGGATCAGAAACCTGCAGAAGTCCTGCTCCTCTGACCAGAGAGAGAAGCAAAGCACCTTTATGGGAGCAGAATCAACCAAGCAGCAAAATGCTGGGCTTACATAGCAAGCCAGAGGAACAGTTTGCAAAAATGAGTCAATATAGAAGGAGCCTGAGCTCTGAACAGCAGAAATATTGATGAGTAAATATGCCAGCCTGGATTAAGCCAGAACCTCAGTATTTTAAACTGATCCCAGATATAAACGAGAAATGGGCTTTTAGACTCCATTACAAATTATGATTATAGCTTTGGGAAACAATAACTAAAGACGTGTAAATGTGATCAGATATGCGTTACCTTTTTGTATTTTTTTTTTCACTGAGGATCAATTCTAATATTCAGAAAGGAGCACTAAGGTTTGTTTTTACCTGTTGCTCAATTTGTTCTTCCTGATAATAGCTTCTGGGAATACCTATGTGGCACTGACTTGCACAAGTGGGTACTCACTGAGCCTGTTTGTGTTATGTGTATTTGAACATGCCAGGATCTTTTGTTTTCTGGTAGATGTGCTGTTTGAAGTAACTATTGAAATCAAACCCAAGGACTGGATTCCTCATGGTGGAAGTGAGCTCCAAAAGGGTCTTCTTGCATCTGTGAAGAACCATGTAAGTCTGGGCGTGGGGAGGTAGAGATGTGATGTCCCAAATCTTCACCCAGATGAGACCATGCTGTGCCTTTCATTCCAGAGACTTTCTGCTAAAGCCACATGATGAACCAGTATCTGAGTTGGCTATGCTGATCATCATCTGAGGCCAATTCTGATCCCTTTGCAAGGATGCCTGGGTGCAGTGGCTGGTGTTTAGCCCTTCATAGCACTATGCCATCACAAGGCAGCAGAAAAGCACTTAAGATAGGGATACAATCAACTGAAGGCTGTAACTCGCCTCTGAAAATGGGGCAGCTTGTAGCCAAAGCCTAAAAGTGGGTAAGTGTGTGAGCATCTGCTTTCAGGGCTGCACCTAAACATCCTTTCTGGGATGCAGAGTGGAGCAGGTACAGGGTCAGCCTGCTGCCCAGCATAGAAAGTTGTTCTCCTTCAACTGCTGCTCTGCAATGACTTTGCAACCACTTACCAGAGGCTACTATTGCCCTTCCTTTTTCCAAGTTGCCTTGTGTGTTTGGAGGAGCTGAGCTGAAGCTAAGCAGATGGGAACAATTATTTTTCTCCTAAAGAAAAAGCTCAGAGCAGTGGGTGGTGGGACATCTACTGCGTTCCAGGCAGCTTGTTGAGGGGAAGAGAAAGATGGGGAGGTAGACTGAGAAAAGAAACTGCTGTCATACTCCTGTTGAATGTCAAATCAGCACTAGTCACTCTGTTCCTTTGCAGATACAGAAGAACCTGAAACTTTCTGCCAACAAAGTCAATGAAATAAAGTTAAAGGATATCAAAAGGTAGAGTTGCTGCTGTGCTGCTGGCTTGGTAGGTGAATGCTTTAACCTGTAATGTTTCACGGTGTCTTGGCTACTCATTCTCCTTCCCCAGGCAGAGGTGTGTGCTTGTTCCTCTCCCATGATTTGTAACTTGTCCTGAAAGTAGAAAAAAGAAAAATCTGTTTTCTGGAGGAAAGATGGTGAATAATGCTAGCTGGGGCCTATATAGGGCTAAGAAGGATTTGAACTCTGGAGAAAAATGAGGATACTCACACCAGTCACAGTGCCTGCTGGAGAAAGCCGGGAGCTGTAAGCAAGGTCTTTGCCACACTTAGCTGAGGCCGATCTGGGCTGCAGATTGATGCTACAATTCACTTTACACAAATATCTAGTAATTTCAACCTAGCTCCAAATGAAGAGCTGGGCTTTCCTTTTCCATTTGGTCCAGTGACTCTTTCCTCCTGCCCTTACCCTGGGCTTTCCTCTTCCTGCAGGATGAGGGATGCCAACCTGCTGCTCACGTTCTGGCTGCACCTGAAGCCAGAGGAGAGGAATCTGTCTCTGCTCCTGCATTCCCAGCTGGAAGAGCTGCTTGGCACCTCAGTAGGAATGAAGAAACTACAAATTGTTTCATTGTTTGTTGAAGGCAAGTGTTGTTTCACTTTTCTTCCTGGAATAAGGCCTTTTATGCCAAGCCTGGCTTGACTTAGGACATCTATTCCCCGTTACAGATGTGAATGAATGCAGTGCTGGGGTTGGCCTCTGTGGGGAGGAGGCAGAGTGCTTCAATGGCGTGGGCACGTACCTCTGCCGCTGCAGAAAGGGCTATGAAGATCATTCTCCCACCAAATCTGGCACCCTCTGCATCCGCACTCCCCGATCAGGTAGAGGACAAACCGGCAGTTCTGTTTTCCCTTCCAATTAGGTGTTTTCCTTGCTTGTGTGGGCAAGTAATTTGTGCAGCACTGCTCTTGCCACGGGCAAGCCGGAGCGAGCACGCCAGGGTAAGGGGCTCCCTCCTTGTCTGAGGACCTGCCAGCTGCACCTCTGCTCGTGCGTGTTGTATGTGATGTTACTGGAGTGGTGGGCTTAGGTGGCCCTGCCTGGTGTGCCAAAGATGTACAGTGTCTTTACAAGGAAGTACCCAGCTGGGAATATAACCTCTCCGTGAGCCTACTTTTCCACAGTCTGCTACTTTCTCTGCATCAGAGTTATCACTTGGTACGTGTGAGCCTTTGTTATTAGCGAAGTATGGTGAAGGGTGATTTATGAGCTACTTCTGCTATAACTGATGTGATTGGCAAAACTGGTCCCTCCTGGGACTGCCCTTTGTTCTCTTGTCATACTGTGTATGTGTTGGTGAGAAGGGCACTGATGTTCCTGGTGTTTACTTCAGAGCTCTCCTGATGTATCTGACACAAGGCTGAGCAGATGGCATGTGGTGTTTGACTGTAATTATAGATGGCTAATCCAATCTTGCACAGTAATGGGGCCTTGCATCCTGAGAAAGAGCAATTTTCTGCAACGTGTACTCAAAGCACTGCTGCTGCTTCACCAAAGCTACCTCACATGCCTGCAGTGGCTTAAACCTTAATGTAAGCTCATTGCCAAATATAGTTTCTCACCCAACCTACCAACTCCAAGTTAGTTCTCAAGTTATGCAGTCTAAGTCTATGCAGATCAGCTGGTTGTTGTTTATATTCAGATATAGGTAATTTTATAAATTCAACTTTATCCATTGGGTCATGGAGAGGGTCCCTTCCCTGGCAGCAGGTCTTGTAGTCTCTCTAGCTGCACGTGGGTTGACAATGGCTTTGTTATACTGGAGTTGTCCTGAGGTAGCACCATCCTTGTGCTACTCCTGCAGGCTGGCTCTTGGTCTAAATATTTCTTTGGGGTGGAGGTTTGGGAGAGCTGCCTTTGCCCCAGAGGCAGCTGAGAGGGTTTCTGGAGGGCAGCAGGGGAAATGTCCAACTTCCTGGAGGATCCACCCACATGTCTGGGTCTTGTCCCAGAGCACTGTGGTTGTGATGTGAGGGACTTTGGGAGCACAGTGGGGGCCACTGTGGCAATGGCCCTCGGGATGAGGCTGTGGCCTTTCTCTGGCAGGGATCAGCTTCTTCCTCCACCATGCTGACATCCTGGTGGGAGCAGCCATCGTGGCTGGCCTGGTGATGCTGGTGTCTGCTGGTGTCATCTGTGTGACAGCCATGTGGGGATGGTCCCCCCGGAGGAGCCAAGACCCTGAGGAGCCATCAGTGAGGGCCACGGAAGAGCCAGAGATGGAGCTGCATGACCTGGGGGAGTGGCTGCGACTGGACCCCTTCCAGCTGAAGCTGCGGGCCAGGCCCCCTGAGTGGCTGTGGACTGTCCGTGCCCGCCCTGGCCAGGCGTGCTAGTTCTTTCTGGAGCAGTTTCCCCAATTATCAGTGAGTTTCTGGTCTCTCCCAAGTCCCCTGCAGCCTCAGTAGTGACCTGTGCAGCCACTCCTTCCTTTCCCAGCTGACACAAGCCACTGGCTGTGCAAACCCTTCTGCTGAGTTTTATAGACCATGAATATCTCACAACAGCATTCCCAGTCTTATATTACAATTTTTTTAATACTCAGCTTGGGGAAACAAAGCGCTTGCTTTATGCCACTGTACATCTGCCGACTTACCCTGCCTGAGAGCTGCACAGAGCTGTCAGCACGTGAAAATTAAAATTTCTTTTTTAAGGAAAAAAGGAAATATGATGTTTTGGTGCCTAATTTAAGAAATTAAAAGTTATCCTGCATCTGCTCAATGCTGTCTGCTTTCTTCTGCCCCTCATGCAGAGCTCTATAGGAAGCCCTAACATGACCTGAGGATGTGGGGTGTTTCTTCCAGCTTGGCTGAGCAACACCTCCAGAGCTTGACTCAAAATTTTGGTGAGAACCCTGGTCAGGATATGGCAGGTGGGCTGTCACTCAGTGAATGATGGGGACAGTATCTTTGGTGCTTGCATGGATGCTGGCTGCAAAAAGCACCACCAACCACCTCAATCATCCTGGCTGGCTGTAAAGTACAGCTGCCTCCCCAGCCTGTATAGCAGCTGAAGGATGGTAACTTCTCTCTGTCTGTTTAGAGGGGTTTAAATTTGAGTATCTCCTTTCCTCTGGGAAAGAAAGGTGAATGTTGTGGTAGCAAATGCCCCGCTGGAGGGAGCTGTCTGCCACCAAAAATCCAGGAAGACTGCTGACTGCAGGTGCCTGGGAGATGCTGTCAGATATGCGACACAGTGGAAGCTGGGGATCCCTGAGTGAAATAGGACCACTTGGTGCAGCTTGTAGGTGGTCTCCTTGCACTTGTTGAGCAACTTTGGCCAAGATGTGCTGTGAAGGCGTGGGCTGGATGAAGCAGCTTGCACGTGCATCTGCCCAGCTCAGTGTTTGCTCTCCAAGATGAGCTTAAAAGTGGCTAGAAAGACCCTCCTGTGATGCTTCACAGTGAAATGGTGAGAATGCTGGTGAAGAAGTCAAAAAGGGACCCTGGGATCTTTCCCTAGGATAACTTTCCTATCCTTTTCCACCCGCTGGGAAAGAAAGAGGAAAAGGGCAGCTTCTTTACCTTAGCTGTTGAATTGAGGAAGAAGCAACATTTGCAGTGTGGAGAGGGATTTGCCAAAGGAGAGGGCTGCAGTACAGATTGGACTTACAAATGCCAGTTGTGTGAGAATCAGGTGAGAGCACGTTATTTGCACTGAGATGATAAACAGCTGTCTCCTGCTCTTGGCTGGCAGCTGTGGGGTCCCTCTGCCAGGGTTGTGACTGCATTGCTTTCCAGCAAATA
This sequence comes from Serilophus lunatus, assembly GCA_013399895.1. NCBI lineage: Eukaryota > Metazoa > Chordata > Aves > Passeriformes > Eurylaimidae > Serilophus > Serilophus lunatus. The sequence continues at coordinate 710,871 of VXBA01003079.1, read as the reverse complement.
AGCTGATGCTGATGGGACCCTCCTGCCCACAGAGATTTGTGAAGCAGAGCCAACATCTTCCTACACATACTCCCCCCAGCAGCAACTTATTTCGGAATGGTTTAGTGCCATTCAAGTTTGGGTGCTTGAAAGTTAGAGAAAACTTGGTTTCCAAAGAGACCCTGATCATGGCTTCCTTTGACATACAGGAGCAATCAGCTCTTACCAACCGTTTTCTATGTGTGGTTTTCAAGGTATTTTGCAAATAGCAGAGAATTAAATGCAAACATCTCTCTAGGAGGCAGATAAGTGGGTGTAATTTTCCATTGTAAAGAGAAGAAAACCATTAATGAGTTTGCACAGTGTGTGCTTCTTTCCTCACTGAGATTAAAGTAAAGCAGCAGGGACTAAAATAATATTGCCATTTTCTTGGCCTTGGATTTGGCCAGTCACCATTTCCCCTTTCCTCTCCTTGAAGCAGGCTCGAGGGCTCTTGAGGTTGCAAACTCCACTCTCTCCCAGTAAGGTAAGATTTGGATCCCAAATCCAAGCAACTCATGAGCAGATTGGTGCTTCTGCTTTCTTTCTGTCTTTTCCAGGAGTTAGGTGAGTCTCATGCTGTGCTCCAGTGTGGGAGGCCAGCTCTTTCAGTACAGCTGTAGTGTGCTCTGTAACCCAGTGTCTTGCGTTTTCTGTGGCCAGGTTTTGGTAGTGGTGGGGGGATTATAGGGGAGGCTTTTTCGAGAAGCAGCTGCTGGAAGCTTCCCCCATGTCCAGCAGAGCTGATGCCAGCTTCTCTGGTGGCCATGTGAACAACAATGCAGACCCCGATGTCAGTGCACAAGGACGGGGAGGAGGTGCTCCTGGTGAGGAGGAGCTGAGGCCCCTCATATGAGAAGTGCTCCAGTCCCTTAATCATCTTTGGTGCCCTCTGCTGGACCCACCTCAGGAGCTCCACGTCTCTCTTGTCTGCAGGAGCCCAGAACTGGACAAAGCACTCACCAAAGCTGAGTAGTGGGGTGAGGCAGGATCACCTTCCTTGAGCTGCTGGCAGTGCCCTTCCTAATGCACCCTAGGATACCATTGGCCTTTCTGGCCACGAAGGCACACTATTGGCTCATGGACAGCTGGTTGTCCATCAGGACCCCCAGGTACTTTCCTGTGGGGTTGCTTTCCAGTAGGTTTCCCTCCAGCCTCTACTGGTGCAGAGGGTTATTTGCTCCACAGGTGCAGGACCCTCTATTCGCCTTTGTTCCATTTCAGGCAGTTCTTCTCTGCCCATCTCTCCAGCCTGTTGAGCTCCTTCTAAAGGGCCATACAGCCCTCTAAGGTATTCCCATACCACATACCCAGCACTTCTGTGTACTGTCCCATACCACTCTGGGGTATTGGCCACTCCTCCCAGCTTTGTGTCATCAGATGTTGAGGAGGCATCTACTCCTAATTTTCTTCTGTTGCAGGTCAAGGTATTGGCATCTTCTCTCCCATCTGCACTGGAGTGAATTAACAGACAATAAAACACGACATCTGCTGGATCTGCAAATTCAATTTGGTCACTACAGTCAGAGAGTGGAAGCTCTGCTGCTTCTGCTATCCAAGATGAATTTGTCACCTCCCTGTGCAGCACTCTGCTTACTCACAGCCCTTGGCCATATGAAATGACACACTCTGATTTATGGACCACCACAAATATTTGTGGGGGGTTTTTTTGCAGTAGGAACTGTTCTCTCATGCATTATTGCTGCATGACTGTTGTCTGTGCAGAGGTTTCAGAGGGTCTGTGATTTACTTGGAGACTAGAACATATCCTAGGAGCTGCAGGGAAGGAACAGTATTTGAACAACAGCTGATTGAACACATTCTTCCCCAATGCTTCAAGTTCATCTGACTGGTTTTTTCCTGGGTTTTGAAGTAGGTAGAGCAAGCCTTATATAGGTGCAGAGCACTTGAACACACATCACTAAGCTAGGGCAGAAGATTGTGGAGGCAGTTCCTTGTGGAAGACCCTGCAGTCCAGCCACTTGCACCTACCTCATCAGAGAAGTCATGAAAAATAAGAGACATCTCCTTCAACATGTGGTGGCTGTGGCTGGTGCCTTAACCTGAGTAGTAAAAGCAACAATAGTGTGCGGGGAGAATCACTGTGAAGGGAGATGCTAGAATGGGTTTGATTTTTCTTTCCCACAAGCAGGAAAAAGCCACTCGTGTGTCTTTGCTGCCATCAACATCTGCCGGTTAGTAGAGACTGGGGTGTTGCTGAGGTTATTGTCATGCTGAGGGAGATCTCCAGAAGATCAGATGTCCTTATGTGACCTCGTGGATTTAGGAGAACAGCGCTCATTGAACCCTGACACATACTTCTAGACCTTTGCTGCCAGCAGGGAAAATGTGGAAATGTGGCTTTATTCTGTGGTTTGAATGGCACTTGGCGGATGAGGCTGTAATATAACTACGAACTGAGGACATTCCGCCTGGAGAAAGAATTTTTTGCCATAACAGCTCAAGTGCAGAAACTTTTAACACTATTTTGTTGACTGATTGGGTGATACTCACCTAAGCAAGTGACTGAGATACAGAAAAATGCAGTAACTATGGCTAAGAAATTACTTGGGATTTATGGTGGAAAGCCCCATCTGGAAAACTCAGGCTCTTTCTGAGCAGTGATTTCCCATGGAACTTCCCCCAGGGTAGCCCTTTGAGAGCCAACAATTGTGGCTTGAAGGCTCAAATGCTGCCACTTAGTGGGATGGCCATTCCTGATGTGTGGAGCCTTCACGTGATCCCAAACCTCTCAACTTCAGTTAGAGCTGGGCTGCTGGAGGAGATGCAGGTGAGGTCATGCAAGCTGCTGTGCAACAAGGCAAGCAAATAGGCGTTGCAGGGAAGGGGCAAGTACAGGGAGTGAAGGCTTGGGAAGCCTGTGGCTTGGCATCTGAGCAGCTTTAGGGCTGAAAGCTTCAAATTAAGCCATCCTGTGGTGTAGGTTTGATGGCAGGCAGTAACAGCTTGGGGAGGCTGAAGCAATTTCCAGCTAGGCACCGTTGTGCCATGATGGGAAGCTCTATCTGTGACAGCTTCAAATTAAAGAAACAAAGCCTGAAGATTGCATTTTTCTTCTAGCCTGATCTAAAAGCCCATTTTTCTCTTTGCTCCATCTCCAGAGCATGCAGCCGAGGCTGACTACCATGTGCTATCACATGAGAGTTTGATTTCTGTGTTTGAGCTGCTGCCACACACAGAGTTATTGTATGCAAGCAGGGGCTCTGCAGGAATGGAGCAGAGGAGACAGCTTTGTGGGGGTGAGGAGCACTCTCTAAATAGTGACATTTCCTCCAAGGAGGCAGCACAGACTGTGAAATGGGTATGTTCTTAACTCACAAGTGATTAGCTGTTATTATGCGATAAATTACTTAATAAACGAGTATTTTTCACAGCAACTATTGTAGCGCGCAACGTCAGCTAAACTGTGTGAAATACATGCAATTACTGTTGCAGAAATGCAATTTTAGCCCTCCCCCTCCTCAAATTCTTGTACATCTGTCACCCATGCCACAGGCACTGCCACCATGTACCACCAGCCACTTTATCCCCACCTCCAAACTTGTTTTCAGTTTTCCAGTGGATGCTGGGATTCAACATATAGGAGGCAAAAAAGCTGTCCTCAGTTCAAAATGTTTTTGCAGTGACTTAGCTTTGTTTGTGGCCCTGAAGAGAGAGGCGGAGTCTCTTAACTGAGATCATCAAAATATTTGTGCTGATATGTTCATCTTAGACCCGCCCTTGAAATTATTCAACTTAGCTGTGGGTTGACTTGTTTGGGGCATTTGAACTTTAATTTCTCCCTGTGGTTCTTGCTGGTTGTTATGCTAGTTGGCTGTGGGACTGTGTAAGCGTGGGTTTGGGTGTTTTCAGCTGCTTTTTTGGGACATGCAGTGGTCTGGACTTGCTTGGAGGTGGAAGGGGAAATAGGGGTTGAGAAAAATACTTGCAACAGTTTAAACTTTTGAGATGTTTTCTAGCATATTCAACCAGAGTCCATCTCTTAAGGGCAGGCTGCACAAGTGAAAGAGATACTGCAATAAAGATACGCTTGATTATGCTAACTGTAGTAGGATAGCAGGAAGCTATCAAGAAGGATAATAAGCACTAGACATTATAATGAGGATTTTTTACATTGCTAGCAAGAGAAAAAGCTGCCCTGCTCGTCTGCTGGCTGAAAACACCATAGAAGATATATCCAATATTTGTTTTTCCCCCTGAAAGGTTCCAGGCAACAGTGTCCATGTAAGTGCATGCTGCTGACCGTGAAGCTGGTGCCTTCATTTTTATTAGCTTCCAGCTCACACTGATGCAGCAGCAGACAAATCAAGCTGTGAGCACTCTCTGAACAGAGCCCTGAAAAGCACCATTTACGTGCCACAGAGAGGGGAGAGCAGGAACAAGCTGTGTGCTAGAAAGCCTGCAGAGTATTAATGATGTATAATAAATGGGTGGTAAATAACAGGGCTATCAGTGCATGGCTACTGAAACACTGAACCAGCTGTATGTGCCTGTTCTGCATACAAACAGCCCTGTGATTTCTGCAGGGCTGAGTTGCATTTGCCTGGAAAAGTGCCTAACTCTCAAAATATGGGAAGATCTATGTTCTGAATGTCCTTGATACAGGATGGTGATCTGATGGTATAAAATGGGCAGTACTGTATTGTGTATGTAGCAAGCAGGACTGGCTAAAGTCTTTCAGCTCTGAGGGAGAAGGGTTCATCAGCCTTCAGACACAGAACAATGCCTATTCACTCACTGATTTCAGAAGTACTTAAAGCAGGAAAATGACTTGAAGCACTGTGTAATTTCTCTAATATCCTGATCCCACAAGCTTGAAGAAGAATAAGAAATATTAATTTATTCTACAAGCCTAAATCATTTGTTCAACATGGCAATAGGCAGAGCTCTTACCTGAAAGAAATGGTGTTCCCAGCAAGGGTTTAGCTTTAATTCTTTAATTTTTTTTTATGCTTGAAATGGGGAAATACTATTTTTGTGTGCCAAAAAAGATCAAAACAGTGCAAACATCTTTTGAGGGTGGAAAGATACCAAGTTGCACTATTGGAAGTCACTGAATTTCTGCAGACCTCACAAGAGAACAAGTTGTATTTGCCCAAGGTGCTGAGGTGGGGGAATACAACTGATTCCCCAATCAGCAGTACTTTTAAGCCCCCTGAATTTACTCTGGGTTTGCACTCAGATGTATGTGGCGGTAGCATGAAGGGTAAGCTGCACACCAAGGTCCTGCTCATGCTCCTGTCACAGCTGGTGACCGCATAGGTTGGAATATTAGCAACTATCTGCCAGCCAGCACCAAAAATTCAAGCCTCTCTCTCCCTGATTAGCTACTAACAACACAGCCTGAAACAATGGCAACTGGCCCTATGGGGAAATTAAAAATACAAACAAAATCTTCCTTGGATCCCAGCAAAAGCTTCATTAGCATGGATTTCAAGGCAGCAGCATCGCTGTTTGCATTCGTGCAGCACTGGAGTAGCCAAGTTCAAAGGTAGGGCTCCCAGGATGGTCCTAAAGCTGTCTTGTGGCCAAAGATTGGCTTTGCTGAAAAAGGAAGGACCCCTTAGGCACACCAGGTGGGAACATGTTGGCCAGGGAGCATGGGAAGCTGTACTGCTGTTCTCTTGCCCTCCAAGATGAGCACCAGTCCTTTAGTAAGGTATAATTGCTCTCCATTGTGACTTTATTATTCTCTACAGCTTCCTGAAAGGAGGTTGTAGTGAGGTGGGGGTCAGTCTCCTCTCCCAGACAGCAAGTGGACACAGGCTCAAGTTGTGCCAGGGGAGGTTTAGATTGGATATTAGGAAAAATCTCTTCATTGAAATGGTGGTCAGGTATTGGAAAAGCCTGCCCAGGGAATTGATCAAATCACAGTACCTGTAAGTGTTCAAAAACTGTGTGGACATGGTTTAGTTGTGGACCTGGCAGTGCTGGGTTATTGGACCCGATGATCATAAAGGTCTTTTCCAATCTTAATGATTCTACGACTCTATAATTGAAAGCTGTGCTGAGAAATGGAAACACAGGCAGATGTGTCCCATCCTACTTACACCTGTTGGGTTGCTTTGTAGCAGATGACATTTAGAACAAAATTAGCTTTTCAGTGCAGCCGAAATAAACTCTCACAGAATGTTCCTTGGCTGGGAATTTTTTTTCTTTTCCAATCTCTGTTATCGCTGTAATATTTCATGCTTCTGGGGAAAAAAAAAAAAAAAAAAAAAAAAAAGATAAAATTTTCAAGAACAAAGCAACCCACAGCCTTTCTTCATTTCAGTCTTTTGTGTCCAAAGGGCTGTCCTAACTCAGTAACTGAGGTTTTATTGTGTCACATTTCACTGTCACTGACTGCAACCAGCCTGCCTTATCAGTTTGTTTTGTTATGTTTTGGTTTTTTGTAGTTCATTTATTGTCTGTTCTACTTCCACAGCTTTTAGGGATTTTGCCTATTTCTCCCTCCACTCAATTCTAGGACATTTGTGGCTGCCCTCTGTGTTTGCTCAGTGCTCAGTGATCATGTGCAAGGACAATGGGTCAGAGTGCCCTAAAGCACAGCTGAGCAGTCTGAATAGAGATTGTGATGATGGAAGAGTTTAAAGGTTAGCACGTTGTTGGAAATATACCTCCAAAATTGATTAGCATCTTTTAGCCAAGACAAAGCTATGCTCCTAGGAAAGAATAACTGATTGATTGTTACTTACCTTGGGCTTCACCTGAAAGCCACAGCTGTTTAGAAAGACCATGAGAAGTAACCTCCAGAAAGCACGCATTTATAAAGTATGCAGAGGGGAGAATGATTAAATAGCCCCAGGTTGCAGCCCAGCTGGGAACAACTTAGCGGGTATCTCACAACCCTAACTGAAAGAACTTAAAAATCAGAATTAGTGGGTTGACTGAAGACAGCAGGATGTATCTTTGGCAGAAATCTCCTCATTCCCAAGGGCACTTGGTGAGAAGCAGCAACACTGGGTGATACAGAACTGACCTGGGGAACACCTCATTGAGGATCATGTAATGAGAGCAAGTGTGCTCAGCAGATGAGATCCACCAAAAAGAAACACCATTCAGTTTTGACATTTGCAATTTATAACTTTTTTAAATACAGTTTTACCTAGGAAAAAGAAGCAGCTGCAAAATATTTCCTGACCCCATGTTTTTATATCTACTCTGCTTACCATGATGAATCATTTAGAAATTAAAAAAAATTAGAAAAAAGGAGGGAGCTTTTAGGTTTCTCCAGGATTTTCAAAGTAAAGGTATTGTTCAAAGACCTGTTGTTCAACTACTCCAGTTGCTTTATGAAATAAGGATTTGGAGTATTTACGTTTGTGGTAAAAATTCACTTCAAACTGAGGTGTTTTAAAAGCAAACAAAAAATAAACAAAAAATAAAGTACAGAGTCCTTTAGCTATTTGTTTTAATTGTTGACTTTTGCATTAATATCCTGCAGAAGATATTTATCTCCTGATGTGCTCTCTTGCCAGTTTTAATCTTGTGATAAATTTTATATTTGCTGTGCAAAAGGCCACAGGGTCAAAGGAAAAACAAAGAGAGGAGAAATATCCCTGTAAAATCCTTTCTGTTCAAATACAATGACTGATAGGAGTTACTCTGGATTGACACAAGCAGTAGCTGCATGGGATGAGAGATTCTGTTCAAAGCTCCAGCCTGCCATAAGCTCCAAGTATGACAATAAGAAATAAATCTCCCCTGGCATTAGCAGTACAACCGATTAACAGGTGTATTTGATATTCTTCTCATTTTCATGAATTCAGATTATGGTGTGCTTTCAATAAATTCAGGATGCGGTAACTAAAGAGTGTTTGAGCACTTTTTCTTGAATATTTACTAGGGAATAGCATGGATCTACCAGTGTGAATATAGAAGGGTCCTTTCTATCCCTTGAAGAACAACAGTACCTTTTTTTCACAGACTGCAGGAACAACTTCCCTAATGCTGGGTGTCCAAGGCAGCTCTCAAGGAAGTAATTAATACTTCCTAAATTCATCAGGGAAGCCACAGGTCTTAGCATGGCTGTGCTTGTGGCTACCTGCCGGATTTGCTAATTTTTTTCTACAGTTTCTCTGCTGTGCTCATGTCTCTTAGCTAGTATTTGCTTCCCAGGGACTACTTTCAAACCTTGGATCATCTGAAGAAGAAAAGTGGGTTTTTTTTCATAAGAAACTGCAAAAGTTACCTGTATTTAATGTAGTGGAACTGTGTTCTGTATGCTGTTGCTTAGCTGGGGGGAATAACATTTCTGCTGAATTCCTGTAAGATTTCAAGTGAGTAAATTTGCACTTGTATTTTCTTTTTATAAATTCTCTCCTTCATTTACCCAGGGGCTCCTTTGGTGGCACCAATCATCAACATACACATTTTCTCTCAGCGTTACGCTTCTTGAACATATTTATTCCATTATAGTTAAAATTCTTGCGTTTATCAGCTGGCCCTTACATACTGCCTTTGCCTGCCTCCTATAGAAGACCTCTTTATAATCTTTGCTTTCTTTGAAGTGCTCAACAAAGTTCTTTTTAATTGTGGCTATCTGATCTTTATCCTAGAGAAACAAAACTTGTTTTTCAAAATAAATTATCTTTGCAGCCTTACTCAGCTACCGACTATCTTATCAGACCATGTAACAATGCCAATCCTACCTGCTTCATCAACAACTTCAAGATTAACACGAAGTCCAGTCTAGTTGATAAGAGACAAAGGCAAGAGTGAAATATATGATCTCATTCCTGTGGGTGCAATTCTTTCAGCAATCATAAAGAGTGAACTGTTGATATGGAAAGGCTAATGCTGTACCCCCTTTTTTATCAATGGTCTGGTTTTTATCAAGTTTGTGTCTTATCTCATGTCTGCTTTATCTGATCTGCTTGAGTAAAGTACATATTTGAAGCCTCTTCTAAATTTAATTTCTCCTTCTTTAAAATCCTACAACTATTAAAAAAAAGAGAAATCCTTTTACAAAGTCTATTTTAGACAAGGCACACATGCTGAGTTCAGGTATTAACCACTTGGCAACTCTGCCCTTGAGCACAAAATACTCCTCCATCTTCAAATTGATCAGTAACCTAAAATAGAGCATTTTAAGATAATATGCCCTTTCCTAATTTCTTTTATTCAGTTAAAGGAAATACATTGGTACAAATTTCCTTTAAAATTGGCTGTTGGCCTTTCCTGATAGTAAACTTCATGAAATAAAATAACTAAGTCCTGTTCATGGACTTTTGCCATTCAAAGATCTCAGTTGTGAAGGGAGAGCTATTGGTAGCCCACTAAAAAATACAGATCACCAAAAAAGAAATTTTGTGGTTTTTCTCAGCACAAACTTCACTGTGGCAAAAAGCCACTACTGTACAACTTATGTTCAGAACTGTCTAGATGCTGCTCAAGGAACTCCCACTAGCTTCCAGTGTTCCTGAGTTCCTTCTTTTCACCTTTGTTTCCAACTATTCTGTAGAGGGGAAGAAAAAAGCCAACCCCTCCCTCTCCCCAAACAGTTGCTTTGCTGAATCTTAAATTCTCATGTTCTACTTGTGAATATAGCAAGATGAGCATATTCTTCCTGTTATGGGATAATGCACCTGCTTACAGCAATGTAACAGGAGGAATTGGACTCTGAAGGACTGCTAGGCTTCCTGCTGTGCCCCTTTAAAGTTCTTGCATACCTTTCGCTGCTTCCAGTCTGTCCTGGCAATTATTCCTGAACTTCTCCAGTTAAAACAAACAAAGCTTTCCTGGTTTCCTGTTTTTTCTTTAAAACATGAATGTAATTATTGCTGCTTTGTTCTTGATGCTAAAAAGTACTTCTGTTTATTTTTTGATTTATGCTTTTTGTGCCAGTAACTTTTATAGTGTTTTTCCCCCTTCTCATGTATTTCACTCAATTCTCTTCCCTCCATACCTCAACTTGTTTATCAAAAGTTTCTGAAGTTTGCATTTAGGTGTCTGCAATCTGACTACTACAAGCAAATAGTATTTTTTTCTGCTTGCTTGATGTCTAATTTTGTGAAATTTGGAAACAAAAGGAAAGTTTCAGTTCAATTCTCCATTTGTTGTTGCTTTCCTGAGCACTGCTGTAATTTTCTTTTTTTGTCTCTGGGTACATGAAGAGCAGGAAACTCACAGAAAAACTGTAGCTGTAAGCACTGAATGTGAGTTTTAGGTGCTTGCAGGCTTCTTCCACTGGAAGTTATGATGATAATGGTGAAATTAAAGCTGATAATGATGAAATTAAAAAGACACTAGGAGGTCTGTTAGGAAGCCTGGACAGAGAGAATGCAGAGATCTTGTGTATATTAAATATGTCGTTGAAGATTTACATCACAGGTTTGTTTATACCTAGTTGCATTTCCAGGCAACTGTTTCTAACAGTGTTTCCCTTAAGTCTATTTCCTGTATCCCTTCATTGAAGTGCTCCCCCTTTCCACCCCATCCCCAAAGAGGTGTGCAACCTGTGTCTCTGGCTCCTGATAGCTGCGTTGCATGCAACTTGATCTTTCAAGTGCATCATTTAGTTATCACTAAAAGCAAGGATTTTGAATCATACCTCATGGCCTTAGTCTGGGGGACAGATCCTTGTTGTCAGTGCTGGTGTATGGTTGATTTTTTCAGTTTTATGTTGTATTTCATGTACCTTGTGTTAACAACCTTCCTTCAGTCCTGACCTTAGCACGCTCCAATAGTGTAATGGTGTCTGACATTAAAAACTTGTGCAATGTTCCCCTTGCATCAGCTAAGAATGTTTTGACAAGGAGTTTCTAATGCTATAAAAGTATTTTTGAAATGATGTAACTTCTGCTTAGACTTCACGGTCTCTTTCAGAGTCTGATTACATGGCTCTAAGTGTTTTATATTAACTGTTAAAAGACACTCTGAGTGACTCCTACAGAAATGCTCTTTTTCTGTGCAAAAGGCAATCCAAGGTGGTAGTTTGATTACAGGCAAAGGTGTATATGCTCTGATAATATATGCTTTATAACAGCAAAATCAAGAAGGAAAATTAGTATAATTAATTGTACCATTCATTCATGAATTGAAAGGAAAATTACCTAATTCTGTATTTAAAAAAAACTAATGCCTTCTTTTCACTAGGGATTCTATAAGCTTTAAATATGCAACAGCTTTAAGCATAATGTGACTTTTTCATGTTAGACTCATTGTCTTTTTGAGCAGTTTGGATGCTTGTGCCAGCTCTCAAAACAGATAACTCTTGCCCTGCTGAAATGACTCAAAAGATTCAGATGAAAAATTTATTTTAACTTATCTGCATCACTCCTTTGACAGAAAAAGTGAACATTCAGCCATTACCAAACCTGGAGAAGATAGTCTCAAATTTAATACACACAACAGGAATGAGAGAACCTTGGTATATGCCCTGGCTTGAGAGAAACGGGCCCTGCCTTTGAGTGACATAAACCAATTTTTTTAATGGCTATAATTTTGTTACTGCTCCATTTGAGAAAATTGCACCACTCTGACTTGATAGTTAAAACCGTAGCTAAGCCAAAGAAGATGAGCTTAAGATTTTGTGGAATTAATACTTTTGAAAATATATCCCTAGTATAGTAGCAAGGAATTCTTAAGTGCTGGAATTATCTGGAAGACCATCTCTGAAACTGTAGTCTTTGTTCACTATCTTGTCATTATTCTTTCTGAGCCCCAAGATTTCTTGGGGTTTTTGTTATGGGTTTGGTTTTCAGTTGGTTTTGGTTTTTTCCCTTAACTGAGGTACCAGACATTAAGTATGAGCAATATATCTGGAAGAAGATGGACAAAACTGGTATCAACACAAATAAAAATGAGCATAAAAGATTTATTGTAAACAAAAGAATTTTGTGCGAATAGTGAGAAAAAAGGCTTCTGTTTTTTTAAAAATGCCACAACTTTGTAAAATGTAAATCTTACCAAATCCACTCAGTAACGATCCACAAATGGTCCATTCAAACCAGTTGCAATTGGCTTTGATTTTTTTTTTTTTGTTCTTAAGCAAGATATATTTTTTAATACCTCTGATGTAGGAAGGTAAAGGATGACCCAAAAAAATGGAAACAGAGCTGTAGCAGCATTAGGTCCACCTCAGTTATCTCCTCAGGCCCTCAGTGACCTACAGCCTGCACTGGGCCCCCTACTAGCCATGGACACTGCTCTCTCTTCTCTACCCAGGCTGTAATAACCAGGCACAGGTTGTTCCTCCAGACGGTGAAATTCCTGAAGGTAGAAGTGAGTTGCCAGTTTGTTCACCATTCTTTTCAGAGTGACAAAGGCTGCAATGACTTGGAAGGCAAGGAAGAAGGCAAAGACGATGTGGACTGCTCGCTCCAGTGGCTGGATTTTCAGACCTCCATTAAATAGCAAGAAGAGAATTATAGGCAACTGCAGGAGGAGACTCAGCAGCCAAAACCCAGCCAGCTCAGGGACCTATAATGGGGAGACATCATCTATTAAAAACTCAACAGATGGAGATTAAAAAATCAAAAAAGAAAAAATAATATAGGTATTTTAATTTTTCCTAAGACAACATAATGCGAAAAGGCAAAGTGAGTTGGCTTCATATTTTCATATACATGTATATACATATACATGTTTCAGAGTGTACTTATGTTTTCTAACAAAACAGTTTTAAGGAGTGAGCGGGCTCTCTTCTGAGGGCAATCTTCTTGGAATTCACAAAATTAAGTAGAAGCCGATGCCAAGGGAATAGAAGATGCAGACTGTAACTTCAAAGAATTAACCATCTCTTCAACTTACATCTCTTAAAGAAAATGTCCACCAGTTAACGTTAAACGCCAAAAAGCATTCCTGCAAAAATTAACATGTAAATTTGGTCACTTACTTTCTCCTGTAGATTGCCCATGTATCCCAGGTATAGTCGAATGATCTCTATCAGAGAGGCCAGCATCATGATGGTGACCAGGATGAACTTGTAGTAATCTGACAAGACTGGATACTAGAGGGAAAGACGAGAGTAAAAGTTTCTGCTCTGCAGGTTGTGATTAAATGAAGATACTGCATGTTACTGTAAGTTGACAGTGTTGTATTGGCATTTGAACGCTCTTGAACCTGCAGGGAATTTCAGGGAATTCCCAAATAAACATAATAACCTCTAACTCCAGTGAGCTATATCCCACACTAGGAGGTATTGGAAGTAACACTTGCCTTGGACTCACCTTCAGATAAAGTATGACAACTGTGCTAAGCCACCAAAAAGGGAAAAAATAAACGTTGAAATAGAGGGACATCTGCAGTGGTAAACTGGAAACAATTTCATTATCTGCAGACAGAAAGAAGACTTTATCACTCCTTGTTTGTTCCATACTTTCCTTCCATAAATATGACAGAAGGATACTGCTCCAGCTCAGCTTCATGCAGGGCATTAACACTCCTCCCAGGCAAATGAAATGTTAAGAAAAAATATTTTTATTTATCCAGAGGAAATCTTCTTACCCCACCTGAGTTACACCATTTCCTAGAATCTAATGTACCTTTTTGTTCACAGGATATAGAATTTTTTTATCACTTAGTCATATATTCAAGTTGAGTGTCCATGACCCTCTGACTGGTGCTCTATACTGACACTGCAGAAAGAGTTAGTGGTTATTTCATTGCAGGTCCTAAGAGAGTGGCTAAAAGTTGAAACGAGCACATACTGGATTATCCTTATTTTATAGATGACCCCCCCGAGTAAGGTCTTACTGCTATTTAAATAGACATTTGGATGGAAGCCAGTAATTCATCTACTTCTTAAGAGCTAACAATTTCAAATATGTAACAAACTAAAACTTGTCCTTTAAAGTCTGTAGAGAACAAAATGCATTCAGACAATGCAACGTAGAGAAAAGCAAATAGGAAACTCCAACATGCAGGCAGTAAAATCTATATTTACGATTTTATAATAGACCTACAAGATCAGGTTTAAGGAAGAATTTAAAAGGACATTCTAAGGGAATCATTAATTTCTAATGAGTGGTTTTACTGCCATATTCTAGTAAACTGGTATGGCATCCACTTCACTTCCCAAATGAAGTCTGTAGGGCACATCTTCACTTGGTACTACCTGAGCAAGTTTACAAAGTATTCATTGTCATCTGGTGACTTGTTATTCAAATCCTGTGCCCCTGTCTATCACAGTGGTGATATTTGACTGAAAGTTTGTCTAAACAGTTACACTGCCTCACTTCCAGCCTCAGAATCACCTCTCTTCTGACACTGCCTTCTCTTTTCGGATCTTCCAACCACTCCCATACCTGTCTTTCTTCCACCCCAGTCTGGCATTCCTGCCTAGCCTCATGCAGCTGGTACAGGCTGCCTCAGAAGTCTTTATGCCAGGTGCAGAAGCGGTCCTGGCAACTACTGGCCTAAGTGGGAAAGAGGGAGGATTTTGGAACAGACCTCCAGGGTAGAGTGTGAGGGGCAATGATTTGCTGAAATACAGAAACAGAAGATGCAAGACAACCCATATCTATATATACATAGGTGTGTGTGTGTGTATTTATATATATTTAATAGTACCATTTTTAAGCATCAACATTTTCTTATATCTGCAAAGGAATTAAAATCTATATATACCTCAAAACCAGTTTCACCATCTACCTAAAATTGTCCCAGCTGTCCTAATGAAGGAATCTCTTCAACACAAAGATGACTTTAGTGGTCACCACAATTCTAAAGTGCTCTTTTATCTTTCAAAAACCCCCATGATCATCCAATTACAGGTAACTGTGCTTCTGCTCTATATGTTTGGATAAAAATTTAATGGTTCATGGCGATACTACTTAAAAACAGAGAAGCTAAGGGCTCTAATTTCAATCGTGATTACAATGTCAAGTATGTTAAAGGTTTAATTGACATAGTATTGCTATTTGTAACTTGTGTACAAGTTCTAAAACTGTGTTTTGGATGAATGCTTAGCAATATACGCCAATTCTAATTAATTTTTCTATCCCTAAATTGAATAAATGTTTATTTTCTCAGATTGCTAAAATTAATGGAAAAGCCAGACAATATTGCAATGGCCAGTTGCTACAGCAACTCAGTAAGGTATACATGTGTAACCTTAATTCCTTGAAATCCTGATGTCCAAGAAATTAACGGCACATTTGCAATTAGTTTCAGTGGGTTAAATATTCACACAGGAGTACTCATAATGGGAAACGGAAAAGGACTGACTGAAGATGGAGGCTATTCCTGGAGTGCTGTTTGATAAATGAAATAAACAGCTAGTACATGTTAGTACTACACAAAGAAAATCACAGAAGCACAGAATATTCTGAGTTCGAAGGAACCCATGACAGTGAGTCCAGCTCTTAAGGGAATGGACCATATGGGGATCATGAGCTTGGCATCATTAGTGCCATGCCCTAACCAACTGAGCGAATGACTTTTTGATTAACTTGATCAGCTTGGAACGGATTTCTCAGCTGAAATTAATACAGCCTTTCTATGCGGACGTATTATGCGTATTTCCATGGCTACTCTCGCTCCAGAGGCCCGCAAGTCTCACCGCCAGTGTGACGTAGGAACAGCTGTCGGTTATCGCGACACACACAGGCAATTAAAAGAGAAAGCTGACGGGGAAAGCAGCCCCATCTGAGCGGCGCCGCGGTGCGGAGGGGGGCGGTGGGNGAAGGAGCCGAGCTGCCGCCGCAGGGGCTCGGGCAGCGCCATGATGGCGGCGCGGGGAGCGGGAACCTCGGCGGGGCCTGGCCGGGGAGCGGGGCCGGAGCTCTGCCGGGTTTGGGGTGGGCAGCGGAGCGGGATTCCTGCCGGCGCTGGGGCGGGGACGGCGGCGCGCCCGCCCCCGGCGCGGTGCTGAGGGGCGCGGCCCGGGCCCGCCCTGACACAGTGGGCGGCCGTGCCCCGGGCGTGTCCCCTCAGATGCGACCCCGCTTTTCTTCCTTTCGAATCAGACAGAGGGGATGTTTGCCCGTGTAAGTCTGCGAGTGCAGGGTATGGGTTGTCTGAAAAGGTAACTGGAATAGTGGCCCAAGGAAAGCTGCTCTGCTTCTGTCTGGATAAATCCAGGGCAGTGATGGTCCTCGACAACAGCTACATAGAGAAGGGCGAGTGACATAAGGGTGAACATTCTGTGTTGTGACTTTAAGTGAATATGAATGATCCATTTTATGATACATTCAGATATAGCTGAACTAGAAAATACCTTTTTCTCAAGGCAATCTGTGTGTGTTAAAAGCTGTGGTGAGATTGACTCGGTCATTCTAACCTAGTCGGCTTTTCTCCCTTACAGGAGGTTCTCATGGGGTCACAAGAAGTTAATAATGTCAAACCAACTTCTGTTTGTTCTTATTTTTTATTTGGAAGGTGTTCACCGGGCTTTTCAGACCCTTTAGGGCCTGATTCCTTCTGAGGAGAAAGGATGCCTTTCTTAGGTGTGCAGGAAATTATTTTCTCCACGACCAAAATGAAAGAGCAGCTTGTGCCTTTTACTGTGAGAACCAGTAATATTTGTGATTTTTCTGTATCTGAGATGACATAGAAATATAGAATGGTTTGGG
Organism: Serilophus lunatus; assembly: GCA_013399895.1. Lineage (NCBI taxonomy): Eukaryota > Metazoa > Chordata > Aves > Passeriformes > Eurylaimidae > Serilophus > Serilophus lunatus. Next base: position 694,312 of record VXBA01003079.1, on the reverse strand, counting down.
TGGGAAGGGGCTTAAAAAGACCACAGAGTTCCAATCCCCCTGCTATGGGCAGGGACATCTTCCACTATACCAGGCATGTTGACTCCTGCCCTCCCCACCTCAGATCATGTTTAGCTACTTCCCTGGGTGATCATTCTCCAGTATGACTTTCCAAACTCAATTATCTCTGACTAAATAATTTAAAGCCTAGTTTAAATTTAATTTCATTCTATCCCACTGAGAAAGATGGCTGAACAAGCAGGAGTTCTGAGAAATCCATTTGGCTTTTGAGCTGATGAATGTTGTGGTATTGACAACAGATACTGTTAAAAGAATTTCTCTGAACATGGGTATACCAGCAGGAACCTGCATTAAAAAAAACCCAAGTGAAAACCTTCAGAAGAAAGAAGAGGAAATAATTTTTAAATAATGGCAGCAAACTGAAAGGGAGAAGGAATCAAACATATTTTAAGGGAAGCTGTGCATGTCGCCTTAGAGGCAGAGAGGGCAGTGGGCTTAGAAAATAAAGTTTTAAGCACAGATGAGAGTTCACCGTATTTTACAGCTAAGAGAGAACAATAAAAGTTGAGCCCTGTGGAATGCTGCTTGCAATTTGTGTTGAAACTTACAGAAAAAGGCATGTCATTCAGTATGTCTTGAGCAAAAGGTAAGTCGTCTAATGAGAAATACTCATTAAAATGTATCAAAACATGAACAAAAAGTGATGTGGTTTTGTCATAGGAAATGTATCTGTACTGCAGTGACCACAGCTCTACAATGCTACCTGTTTTACCTTTGTGCTAGGTAGTTTAGGTTTGCTGGCAAGGCAGCTCTACAAGCAAATATTTTAGTAGAAGTAAAAAGAGAATTTTTCAGTTTTTTTGACCTGACTGTGGCTTAAACTATGAGGTTTCCCCTATATATCAGCACCGTGACTATGATGCCTTTGCTGACAAACCTGCTTGTGGAGAGGTAAAGCAATGCCAAGCTGCAGTCACAGATATACCTGTACTGGCCAAGTGTGGACCTCAAAGCTCTGAGCTGTGTAGGCACTGGACGTGTACTGCAGTTTCAATCACAAAAATCTCTGAGTGGATACTTGGTGAATTACCTAATAAATAATAGAAGAGTTTAAGGATCAATTTTGTATTTGAGAAAATTGTATGAAAACCAGCATTAATGTTAGGTGGGTTTCTGATCTTTGAAAAGAGCAGTCTGTATCTGTTATCTTGGTAATTACCAATAGGTGCTGGAAATTATTGCCTGTTGGGCTCAACAACTGTAATGGTGACTTCTGCAGTGTTTAGCCAATATCACCATAAAGATCTCTACTACAGACAGTGGCAAAATGGTGAGTCTGTGCAAGATTTCCAATGAGATTACCTGGAATTTTGTTTTCCCATTGTTGCTTTGGTCCTGACCTAGTGAACTGTTCTTTAAGTTAGGGAAATGCTCATGCCATACTCTCAACTACTTAGACACAAGAAACAGGTTTATATGAATTAAAAGTATGGCTGAGTTTTGATTAAGTCACATATTCATATAATTCTCAAGTTTTTTTCACAGTATAAGTTGGTGGCCTGTAAAAATTTGGCCTTTAAGGATTGTCCATTTGATTACTTTTTCTGAATGAAAGATGGAAGAATTTTCCCTGAACTGCACGATGTTATACCTTTCTCAGATACCAGTGGCTTTGAGTGGAGGCCCTGATCTCCCAAACACTGATTGTCTTATGTTCCTCAATTCTGAAAACTTTCAAGCATATGCACAACCAGGTGCCAGCAGCTCTGCAGCAGTCAATGTGATTTTGCAAAATTTGGCTCTGCTTATTTAAAGATTGTGAAACAATCCAGCTTAGCAGTCAGCGAAGTGTAAAACTGAGTAGTAGGTAAAGAAAAGGCTGATGGTAAGCAGACACCACAAGAAATGTATAGATTTGCCATGTAAACTCAATTTCCAGTCTCAAGGTGTGACTGTGATATTTGGCAGCCTTACATTTTCAACAGGTGGCCAAACATCCTGCACATCCCCACAAAATAAAATTGTTCAATATTTTTGTCTACACAGACACTTAAAATATTCCCTGAGGATATACTTTTTGTTTTTACTAATTCTGTTTAATTTTCCTTAGACTGCAGCATACTTACTTTTTTT
>VXBA01003079.1:636168-690805 GCA_013399895.1 Serilophus lunatus | reverse complement strand
ATGAGGAGACAGCTTGGCCAGGAAGAAGACAGCGAGATTCACGCGAGACCTGGAGGGCTTAAAAGGCCGAGCACAGAGGTCCTCCCTCTCTTCGGCTTCCAGTCCAGAGGTGGAGCACACGGCCTCTCTCCTCCCGGGTCTCAGACCACGCAGCGTGACTCCACCCGTTCCCCTTGGCACCGGAGAGAAGTCCAGCTTGATAGCAAGTAGCAACTTCCCGAAGGTGTCCTGGGAGGGGGTCACTTTTCACTTCTTTTGTGTTTTGCAGAAAACCTCGAGGGCTGGGAGTGACACCATCAGAGAGGGAGGGAGAGAGAGACGGCTTCCCTACTCCTCCCTCTTTTTTCTTGGCTAGTCACCTAGCTTGGAAAGCAGTTTTATTTTTTTTGTTTTTTCCCTTTTTTTTTTGTTTTCTGCGTCTCGAGGGTTTCTCTGTGTAAAATTTTAGGTCCCCATAAGTTGTCCTTTTTTCCCTAGTTGAACTCCAAGTAATAAACTTCTCCTGCTGCTAATTTTGTTCAGTTTTACATAATCTTTGTTGTGCACGCCCCTTAGTGATAAGAAGTGGGTTCAAAACTGCTACATGGAGACACAGGAGTTCATTTATATGGTGCCAGTGGTTTACCTTTGCTTCTGAATCGCAATTGCTGAATTTCTGAATGTGTTGTGCGGAATCTTACAAAAGCTATTTTCCCTGGCATGCCTGTGCTGCTGTGCTGTGCTGCTGTCCGTGATGTGCGTGAGCAACAGAAATCACTCTCCTCCTTGCTTGTTCCCTACCACCTGCCTGGTGTTTTAGGACAAATGCTGTAAAACATGTGAAAAGTGCTGCTGAGCCAAAGTGTGTGCAGGCAAGCAGAGTACAGGCCTGCTTACTCTTCATGTCCACAGAAAATGAAGTGACAGGTTGACAGTTTTAACAAATTACAAATGCCACCAAGACTCTCTTTCGATGTGTATGACTGAGAGGATCACATTATTAGCTGTGTCAGTTTCTGCCAGAGTAATTTCACAGCTGTGCTTCTGGCTTCTGTGATACCCCAGGACAGTCTTTTCTCTGGGTCACTTGTGTACTAGTCCCAGGTGTTCATTTCACACCTATGGGATATTTGTATCTTGTAAATCATGATTGTTGCTGATTTTAGTCTTAAGCATAAAGACAGCAGGAAAAAAAAGCTTTTACTTGCTCCTGTGGATTAAGTTTCTTCTTGCTGTAATTAGCATTTAGTTGGAGCCACTCCCTAGCTTGTTTTATTTTGTGGATTTGTCATTTTATCAAGCATGTTAGGAAAGTCTCAAAGCTAGCCTGGCTATTAAACAAGTTTTACTGTTTGTGTTGCAAAAGTATTCAGGATTTTTGTGGTACACAAGAAGGTTACTGAGACTGGATGGATTTTGAGCCAGGTTCTCACTTCTATAAAGATCCTTGATGGGCCCTTAAAAGGCCTGTCTGTTGCAGAGAGGCCCCACCTTTCAAAGGTGGCTTTGTAATAGCCTGTGAACACAATGTTTTAACACTAAACAGGCTGGGTGTCTTTTTTATTGTTGTTTTGTCAGCCAAGTGATGTTCTTCATTTGTCTAAGAACCTCATCACACCTGCAAGTGTTGGCAGGACTTGAGACTTACTCTGGCCTAAGACTTTCTCTTTCAGGAGGTGCACAGTGGTACCGTGGTGGGAGCTCTCAGAAATTCTCATCAAACAGTGTTTGGTGTGGTGTGGGACTGGAATAGCTGCGCTGTCCTCTGTGTGCAGAAATGCACACTGAGCATCTTGCTTTGGTTCTGGAGTCAATTTGCAGGCTTCTGCAGTTTGCAAGGAGGTGTCTGTGTGAGAATCTTTATTGCAGAGGATCTGATGGCTTCAGCCTTGGTCTCATCTTTGCATAGGTAGGCAAGCTGATCTTTCATGCAGTAATTGAGTTCACTCAAAAGGCTATTCATGGGAAAGAGTAATGTGCTTGCTAAATGTGTTTGTCCTTCTCTAGTGTTTACTGTTAGAATCTAGTTGTTTTGCTAAATCAAGATGTGCAGACATTTGAAAACTTGACACTTTACAGACATCCAGGCTCTCCCAGAGGTTGATTTGTGGATATGAGCTCCTGCAGATGGCAGGGCTGTTTGTGTTCCCTGCACATCACACCAGGTGCTTTACATGCAGTCTGATAATTCTTGTGAAAGGCTTCCCGGGACATGGACCAGGAACTGGCAGTTCCAGTGCTTTCTCTTTTCATTGCAGAATCCCAAGATGGCACAGTATTTAAAAATTCACCTCCAAGGTGGCATCATAAAGCTGTGCAAACACAGGATTTATTTTGCTGGTGCATACTGATGACAGGTCCCTGTAACAGCTGTTTTGAATATCCTTTGCAATTAGCTTGAGCCCAAACCCTGAGTGAGTGATGGAGAATAACATTAGTGATTTGATTGTTTAGGGAAAAAAAAGGCAACAAGCCAGAGAAGACTGTTGTTTAGTTAATAAACTAATCTCAGGTTTAAAGGTTTTATTTTTATTTTTTAAATTCTTGTTTGGACAGTTACATAAATAATTTCAAAAGTGTATGTCACAACTTCTGTGGAATGGGCGTGGCAGCAGCACCCTAAATTGAGGTCAGATATTTGGATTCCCTGATATGCATTTGTGAGTCTAAATTTGGATTTCTTAAAAGGAACAATCTCTTCCTCTGCTTTGAAGCTTTGATGAATGTAAAGGTAAATATGGATGTAAAGGTCTGGTGCTCTTGGGTCAGCATCACCATGTTTCCTTTGTCTGTTCTTCATGTCCGGGCCAACTCTTCATCCCTGTGACAGTAAAGGATCGTGAGAATGACTGGAAATGCCACAAGTCTCACTGCCTAAGATTAAGGCATAGCAGCAGTGTTCTGGTTCGGGGCCTTTAGCTTCTAACATCATGGGTTATGCTTTTGGGAATGTTAGTGCAACAGCACTGCAACCCACAATATCTCTCTGTTGCAATGTGGATTAGGATCCATATTTATTTTTATTCCATAATCTGTTATCTTCTGGCTCTTTGCTGCATTTCTGGACAAGCAAACTCAGTAAACAAAAAGAGTGTAGTGACTCTCCAAAGTTCCAAAGAGTGTTTAATTCTTTTTTTAAATTGCATTTTCAATTGTTTAAGGCAGGGCCTTCTTATTTGTGGGTACATGTTGGTTACTCCTACCATTGTATCTTAGTCTCAGCTGTGATACTAGTTACTGTCACAGCATGAATGATCATTTTGAGGTCCCCAGTCTGCTGTCTTTGAAATGTAAAATTTCTATTTGTCATTTGTTACACAAGAAATTCCATCTTCAAGAGTCTATAAACTGGTGTTTAAGAATGCAGAAAGTCTAAGGGGATTCTTACTGTAAAGATGTTGCTTAAACCAAGGAATTCTTTTCCTGCATACTGCATTGTTCATGGTGGAGGAGACAGGATTGAAGGATCAAATGCAGCTTGCTTGCTTGTCCTCTTTTGTCATAGCCAATTTTAAAAGCCTAAGGCTTAAGACCTGTTTCAGAGGCTTGAATTTAGCCTGGAAAATGTCTGTCTTTAGCAGTAGCTAAGAAACAGCAAGGCCAGAAGTAAACAAGGACTTCTGCAGCAGAGTGAAAAATATTCTGGTATGCGGCTTTCTCAAAACAATAGTAAAACTTTCTCAAATTTCGCATAGCAGCTTAAGGTTCTTTGCACAATAATAAGTCTTCTTCTCGTAACAGTACCTGTCCTTTGAAAAACATGTTTGGAGACAGAAGTTCCCTGACAAACATGTTTTAGCCACTTCCCAGGCCTATTCCAAATGTTCTCAAAATAAAAGTGAAAATTTCCCAAAGCAAAAGAAGATGACTTCATGCTTATTCTGAACGAATGAAATTGTTAAAAACAGCTAAGTTGACCAATGGAGTTGTAACGCGATGTTTTCTAAAAAGTATAAAAGCTATAAGTTTTCTCATTAAAATGTCTTCCTGCATGAACCCCTGGAGCATGGTGTTTGTATCTCCGCTGGCCTGTGCTACAACATTCTCTGAAATACTTTATTACAGGACTCAAGAGCAAATTTCCTCCTCAGACTCTCTCTACCAGGTCTTGCCTGCCTTTGTGAAATACTGAATTTGCAGCTGCAGGATTTATTGCAACACTATTTTAAAATACACAATGCTGGTTCAGCAGCTCTAATTAGAAATGCCCTGAGTTTCCTGTGCAGGCAAAGTGTTGTTTCTAAACTGCAGAATCCACATCAAGAGGCAAGTAAGGACTGTGTTTATACATGCTTGAAGGACAAATAGAGGTACCTGGGTTAAAAACTGGAGTCTGATGTGGAGTGCTGCTGCACTGCAATTTGTTACTTCTTTAATTTGAATTACCTCCTTTTGGGACAGATTTTTGCCTCTGTTGCATTACTGAGTTGAAGCAGTTTAGTGGAGAGAGCAGAATTGTGTTGGGGTCCTGCAGCTTTGTTTTACAGTGTGACAACTTATGTACTTTGCCATCATGGGAAGGAAAAAGTAATAAAAGTGGAGGGTGAACTAATTTCTACATGACTAGTTGGTTTCTATTCATCTAGTTGCTTTTGCTTTTAAAAGTTCATGAATGTCCTCTATGTCTAGTGTGATGTTACGTGGCACATCTGTGACTTTCCTAAAGTTTCCATGTAAATCATCAAGGCCTTGGAGAGGGGACTTTTTCCTTCTGCCTCAAAGCCAGGCTAACCATGTCCAAACCACACCTCTCCAATGACAGGGTCTACTCAGTCTGCCTGGGCAAACCACTCCTGGTGCTCTGCTGTGTCATTTTGAAATGTAGATACAGTGTGTAGCCTAAAACAGGCTTTTTTTGGTTAGTCCTTTACTTCTCATCCTGCCCTGCATATGCATCTACTTAACTGCTGCTTTCTCCATTTCTGCATTGTATGTTCCCTTATGTGCTCTTCTGTAAGTAAAAAAAAAAAACCCAATTGAATGGGTCCATGTGTGTTTATGCTAGATATTTATCACAATAAGTCTCCCCTGCATTCCTTGAGAGGAAATCTAACAGGAGAAGATTTAGGAGATGAATACACAAGAAGAGTTCCAGCGTACACTGCCAATTTCCCAGGCAGCCCTTGTTGATCACACCTGAAGAACATATTCTTTCCTTGAACACGAAACATGGCAACCCATTGTACTAGGGCTCAGGACTGATACTGCTGTCCTGCAAGGATAATTAGGAATTTATAAAACCAGAGCAACAGACGACTTGAGAGACGTGAGTATGATTAACTTCACAAATACGTATTATGAAATCATGGCCAGTGTTCTAACTGTAATGTATTTTCCCTGAGGGAAAATATGCCTGAGTAAAGGAATCAGAAGGAACTTGATGCCAAATGCAGAATGAAAGGAAATTCCTGTAAGGCTGGAGTCTATCCACATTTTTTTTCTCAGTGGTCTTTTCCTTTGGAGAATTGGATGAGGAGTTCACTGCGGGTGAATTTGTTCATAAGAAGGCATATACTTGAGACAGTGTAAGTATGTCAGGATTTGCTCCTGTGCTGAAAGTGGATTTCTGAGTGTGTGATCACATAAAGGAGGTGATTTTTTTCTACAGAATTGTGAGACCAAAGAACCCTGGAGGTGAACTGAAGCAGTCCTCTTAAAGACTGTAATAAAGTCTCACTTGATAGACCTGGAGGGCCTTTAGCATCACATCTGGGTTAGTTGCTTGAGTTTGCAAATTAGTCTTAAAGCTTTTGGTGCTCCCAATGTGATGTTCAGCCTTGCCTCAAGGAATCATAATTCCTGAAAAAAATTGCCAGACAGTCCCTTCTCGTCAGTCTGTCCTGGCAGAAGGTGATGTGTTGAGTTATTCCTGAATCCCGATGACCCTTGCTTGCAGCAACAGCTTGCAGCAGCATCTATTGGCAGCGGACATGGCATAGAAGATCTCATGGATTGCCCTGGCTTGCACTGGTGTTAGGGCCTAGGATCTGGGAGCCATAGGTTAGAGGTACTCAAAGCTGTCTTATAATTGCCTTGTGCCAAGGATGTGTTCTGTGCCTCTGGGAGGGACAATGGTGGCTTAGAGCCTGGACTGACAGAGCTTTATTGCAGCCATTATGTCCCAAAATCCCAGTCTGGCAAAGGGTGGAGTCAAACAGGTGTGCTGGGGATGACAGCAGGCCCGTCAACATCCTGGCATTAATTTATTAAATTAATATTGATTATTCAGATATACTCTTGAATACTGTGAATCTCAGCACATCCTTAAATGAGCAAAAGCAGCAGATCTATTGCTACTTGGCCGTAACTGTCGGTTGCTGATAATTGTATAAAGTAAACTTTGTAGCAAGAACATTGTAACTAGTGATAAGTGAGCTTTCTGGTTGCTTTTTATAGCTCTCCAATCATAGTAGTGGAAAACAACTTTCTGTCCTATAAGAAAGCGCATTGCCTTCTGTAAGGGGATAATACCAAACGCGACAGCAATAAAGTAGCCATTTTGGGCCATCTTGTCTAACTATCCAGTGTGTCGTCCTGGCCCCATCCGCGACATGTGCATGTGATTAAGAGCTTTGCTGAGTCTAGGCTGAGAAATACTTTTCATGTAGGAGTGCTGCAGAAAGGATAATGATCATAAGAGTCTGTGGGGCATCACAGTCTTCAGTCTGTGTACTTTGAGCCTCAACTTGTCTCACTTTGACATTAGTAACATGTCAGGTGGTAGACTTTAGTTGAAGTAGCATTTTTCATCAGATTTCTTTACTTGGGTTTTGTCCTCCACCCTTGACCCTTTTTGCCTATATGTGTCTTTTTAGTCTCAGAATGTTCAGAGAAATTGTAATTTAAAAATCCTTTTCCAAGTACACCTGAATTTTCGGTCAGAACTTTCATCAAATTTAAGTACTATTTGATTTGTAAGTATTAGCTGATACTTGGGCTGATTAATTTCACATACTGGTTTCTGGAAACTGCAATACTCCATTGCACAGGCAATTATTGGCCCAGCATACGGAAAGTGGCAAGTGGTCCAGCTGCCTTGGGGCTCCAAGTAGAGATGCAGTAAAAAGAGATGGCTTTTCGAAGTGCTTCTACCTTCTGAAATGCCTTTGCAGCTATTAAATTGATAGAAATACAGTTTATCAAATAGTATAGAGAGTTGAGACTTTCTGGCATATTAAGATGTCTCTAAAACTCAAGACTCATACATACATACATATATATATATATAACATCTATAAGATACCTATGTCTTACCTTTTTTTTCCAAGTATTTTTCATACTATGCTTTATCATGTATCTTGTCATACTCAAAGCCAAATTAGGAGCAACTGTTCATTCCGAGGTAAAATTCTAATCCTGCTGAGAGCAAGAGAAGTTTGGTTAGTGGGACCCAGGTATTTGGCTGGTTTCTTCCAACTGTTACCTCCAACAGGTTTCTCAGTTTGTTTTTTGAGTATATTGCTGAACTTCCTCAATAAGAGGTTGTCATTTATATAGCTGGAGCCTGAATTAGCCTTTGTACACTGGCTGTGGTACTATGTCTATTGTTCATCACTTCAGACACTAATAGTCAATGTACCCAATGGATCCAAAGGGTGTTCACTCCTGTAGTGGTGATACAGTTTGGTGGTGAGTGTGCAGGATGAGAAGAATACTGTCTTCCACACACAGGACTGTTTTGTGATTAGCATTTTGTGTGGTAAAGAGGGGATGAGTTGAAGACTTCATCCTGAAATGTAAGTGTATACACAGTCTAGGTGGCTTTTCAACTCAGCCCAATAAAACATTATCCTATGTGATAATTCTAGCAGAAATTGTTCAAAATTGTTTGTTTTAGACAGTCCTGAATCTCTGCACTCTTACCAGTCTAGGAACTGGAAGTTCCCTCCATGTCCAGCAGAGCCAATGCCAGCCGGCTCCAGGCTGTGCCCGCTGCTGACCAAGGCCAGGCTAATCAGAAGTTGAAGGAACACCTCTGTGATAACATATTTAAGAAGGAAAGGAAAAAAAAGTTAGAAGGAGATGAACATGGCTGCTGGAGAGGAGCAGAGTGAGAACTTGTGAACAGCAATGCAGACACCAAGGTCAGTGCAGAAGGAGGGGGAGGAGATGCTCCTGGCACCGGAGCTGAGATCCAGCTGCAGCCCATGGGGAAGACCATGGTGAAGCAGCTGTGCCCCTGCAGCCCATGGAGGACCACAGGAGTGCAGAAATCCACCTGTAGCCCGTGGAGGAGCCACACTGGGGCAGGTGGATGTCAGGGGAAGGCTGTAGCCCGTGNTGGAGCAGTTTGTGAAGAGCTGTCTCCCGTGGGATGGGACCCCGTGGAATGCGGTTGGAAGGACTCTTCTCCCCAAGCAGCGGCTGAGAACAGCAGCTGACCATAACAACCCCCTCCTCCGCCTCGCCTTTTCCTGGACCGCTGCGGGAGAGCAGGTTGCATGTAAGAAGGAGGGAGTGGGGGGAAAAGGTGTCTCTTATTGTCTCTCACTCTTAGCTCTGATCTTGTCAGTAATAAACTTAACTATTATTCCCACATGGAGTCTTGTTTTGCCTGTGATGGTGATTAGCAAAGAATCTGTAATAGTCCTTATCTCAACTAATGAAACCTCTTGTTATATTCTCTCACCTCTATGGCTGGGCAAGGGGGAGTGAGAGAGTGGCTGTAGTGAGCCCCTGGCATCCAGCCCGGGTTAAACCACTACAGCTTGTTGACTTGTGCAGCTGAATATTTCATTGCTAGAGTTCAAAGACTGTTGCAGAATGCTCTGGCCAGTGTCAAAACTGGATTCCTCCGCTAAAAGTTCACAGTAACTAAAATGACTTAAAAAAATAATTGGAACTGCATTTGGCCCGTGGGTTTTCATTTCAAGCTATATGACTTTTCTCAGATGTTTTTCTTAAGCTGGGCATTTTAGAATTGTTAGGCTCACCCCACAATGATCTTGGCCTTCTTCTAAAGAGTGAATATAATCTGGGTCCCTGCGCAGTAATAAGATGAAGTCCATATTGCTGTCAGGAGTTCAGTCACTTTGTTGGCTAGTGCATTTAGAAAGCTGCTCTCACTCTAGCTGACTCAATTCCACAGGATATCTTGGGTTTTTTTCCCAGTGCTGCTCTTATTATTTTATTCCTGCATGTCAGATAGTGTCTCAGCACAGGCAGTGACCTCCATAACAGCTATTTTTTTTATGCCCTTTTCTAACCCCAGTCATACTCCAGTGTGAATAATGATTGCAAAGACATTGTTTGGCTTGGTTACAACCTCCCTATTTGATTGCTTCCTCTGCTTGCTGGGTCCATCAGAGACCTACTGTTTCTCTAGACATCTCCCTCCTGATATACTTGAGGCATTTTTTATTATTTCTTCTAGCAATTTATTGTCCTGGATTTTTGCTTTATTACATCTTTTTCATTTTTCCTGTCAAGGTCTGTTTCGTGAATTCAAGACAGATGAACTGGATTTACAGTGCCTGAAATATTTTGGCCCTAAAACTCTCCCTCTGCCACACCACTGGAAATTATTGCAACCTTTCTATATCTTTACTTTAAAGATCCCATTGAACTCAGGCAGACATGTGCCACTTTTCTAGCAGTAGAATATTTATTTAATCCCTTTATAGAGAAGCAAAGAGTGAAATCCTAAGTCCATTCAAGTAAGTGGGGCTTTTCCTAGGCTCCAGCTGAGTTGTGGCTTAATGATCAGGTTTGTGGTATGTATTCAGCCTTCCAGCAAGCGGATAAGGAAAGCACAAAGCAGGATTTTCACTCCCATATTCTGGGATGACAGGCTAACTGAGGGGACAGTGTGTTACAGCAAGAGGTGAAGGACTTGAAGGAGCAATTTTTCTTTAGGTTCTTGCACTAGCCTCCTAAAACATACTTTAAAATTTATGTTTTACAATTTACCTGGCTGTAAAATAAGGCTTCTTGGCAGCAGAGTATAATTGGAATACATAGTTTTGCTGGTGTATTGCACTTGTGTTCGAGGGTCTGGAGATGAATGGCTAACTGGGACATGCTAAGCCCATAAAGTAACAGATAAGCTTAAGCTGTGTGTTTATTCAGGTCCTTAAGTGTGTTGCCTGGATGAGGCCTTAATTTATTGCTTGTGAACTATAGTGATGTGCCCCAGTGGAAGTCATCTGGTTTGATGACAAGCACGGCTTACTCTCCCAGCAGAGAAATTTGCTGAAATAAGGTGAGTTAAAAAGGTTTCCCTCTATTCCTGTCCCTCGCTGAAGAGCACCTTGAACAGTGAAAACTGTCAGGAGTGCTTATTCAGAGAAGCAATGTTGGAAGCTGAAGACAAGAACATTTATGTCCATGTCAAAACTATTCATTGTCTTTGATGAACTCCCAACAATCTATAACAAGGAGCTTAGGCTGGAGACACTGGTATGCCAGGAGTCCAGGGCATAGTGTTTTCCCACTGAAACATGGCATACATCAAATCAATTGCATGTTGCAAAAGTATTTCCCTCATCACCAGCAACAGAGGAGTGAGCTCAAAGGAAATATGTTCTCCTAGGCACTAGAGGAGCCTCCTCCTTTAGATGCTGATTTAATTTGAAATGTGTCTTAGCAGAGAGAGAGAGAGAGAAAAAGAGGGAATCTCATGTGTTCTGCAGCAGATTACCACGTCTATCTTGTCACTTGGCAAACACAGTTGGACCTGAGGCTCTGAGTCTGTGGGATGTGCTGTATTTCTGTCATGAATTGTCAGCCTCAGAGAAGCACAAGAGAGAGGCATGGTATCTGAGTAGAAAATCAGTAATAAAGGGACCAGCAAGCCATTTAAAATAAACCAAAGTAGTTGCATTTTTTGATTGTGCTTGCCTTCAATAGCTAGAAATGTGCTCTGTTCTCTTCTCCCCCAGTGGAGCAGTGATTGGAAGGACTGGTGTTTCTATGGAGGCTGCTCCCATCCGTGCTGTCTGGTAGGAGTTAAGCTGTTCTGCATGGCTAATGGTACCTGCAGGTCCCAGAGGAGCCTCCAGCCTGCCTTGTACCCACCCTTGTCCCACTCATGCTGTACCCACAGACCTCCCATGGAGTCATCTCTGGGACAACTCCTCCATGAGGGTTTCTCCTCTGAGCTGGCACCCCAAAACTACAACCTGCATTGCACATCACTGACAGCCAATTTGGGAGTTGACAGGATCACATTAGATTCTGCAGGGACTCCATCCTGGATCAGAATCTTTCCTGAAATAGTTGTGTCAATCAGGAATGTGGCTTAAAAACCTGGTTTTGTTTAAATGACTGCCCTGGAGGCATTGTGCTGCTGGTGAGCGCCACAGCCAGACAGCTGGAGCAGCATCCACCAGAAGGTTCAGTCCAGCAGATACAACAGCGAACTCATCTGAATGACTAACAAGCCTTGGGCATCCCTCATGATCTCGGGAATGTCAGCGCCTTGGGATGCTTGTGTTTCTCCTGAGCGGAGCAAAAACACTAGAGAGCGCCATGTATTTGCAGATTTTGTCTTGTGAGATGCAGTCTGAGGATGTGAGTGCTCCCTGAGGGAGAGGATATAAAGAGCTTGGGCCCCAGCCTGGTCTCCCTGCTGTGTGCTGCTCAGCAAGACTTGGGGATGGAGAGATGGTTTCCCTCTAGATATGGGCAGCTGCAGGTGCAATATAGCTCTGTATTTTGTCTTAGGAGGAGAAAAGGCAGTTTGGCTGTCAGGAAGAAATCTTCTTGGCCTCTCTGCTACTAGTGGATATGCATTTGAAGCTCCAGACCTTTCCAGCCTCCCTCTGTCCAATCGTCTTGAACATAGCGACCAAGAGAGAGACCCAGGAGGGCCCTGTACAGTGATCTCCCATCTGAAGGAAATTCTCAGCACAGACCAGGATGAAATGTTTCAGGGGGTGAGGTGCCTGTGAGGAACTTTGCAGGAGGATTGACTTTGGTTTTGATCTGACACTTTCCAGTTGTTGTGAAGAAAACACTTAATTTTCAAGTACTTCAATACATAAACAATGTTTAATATTTCAATGTATTTGAATGGCTGAGTCTTTAAAAGCAGGCTGGGTCAGATTGTTTCGCTGTTTCTTATTCCCACTCACACAAATGGCATAGATGCCATGTGGGCTTCACATGGGCTCTACCCTCTTCTGCCTTGTGGGCGGGTGAGAAGCTCATGACCATTTCAGCAATGCTGGAGAATAACTGTTCTTGCTGTTACAGCACTCACTGTCCCCTACCTTTTCCCGTTACTCAAAGCCTCCTGAAGATCCTCTCTACCCTAACATAGTGGGGAAGCAGTTTGCATGGCATCATGCGCTTCTTAATTATCAATCATGTGATGGTGATGACTGACCTTTCATTATAATGAGCTGGCTTTTTTCCTCCCCAGTGAAAAATGAGGCTTGACCAATACCTGACATCTTTCAGAAGATGCCCATCGCCATGCAATCAGAAGTGTTTTTTTCAAAGAAAAACTTGAGAATGTTTTTTAAGGAAGGTAAAATTTGAAATACCCACATATCAAGTTTACTATTTTTCTCCTCCTTTGCTTGTGCTACTTAGTCTAAGAGTCTAGCTGTTACTTTTCCTGTCTCATATTTTTTATTTTGTGGAGGTTTTATTACCTTGACATTTCTGAAAACATTTCACATTGGAAAAGCTCAAAAATAGTAAAAGAGAAAGAAAATGGTAGAAAAGGGAAAAGGTGATAGCAAAAAGATGTTTTGGAGGAAATGTTTTTATTGTGGTTGTTAGCAGAAGGAAAAAGAAGAAGGAATGCATTTTTTTTCTCCCTCATAAAAATTCTTAATGATGTAGATCTTTAGAAGTTTAACTGAGTAAAAAAATCAGATTTTGGATACAATTTATCCTGCCCTGTTTTGACCTTTCTCAGTTCTGCTACTACTCCTGCTGGTCCTCTGGCCCTTCGGCTGTATCAGGAGTATTTGGAAACACCAGGTAAGAAGGAGCCTTGGGGCATTAGAGTTCAGTGGAGATGTTGGAAATAGCTGTGAAGATTCCTTCCTACTCCTTGGTACAGGAAATGAGGCACTGGAGGGAAGCATGAAAGTGCCTCTCTGGAGGCTCAGTATCCTGATGAGTGCCCTGTGTTACCTGTGCAATATCAGCAAACAATTGCTAATTAGACAGAAAGACCTTCAGACTTCACACATAGCACCTGGTGAACAGGTTTCTAGAGGCCCCTTTGCACTGACATGTAGCAGGGAAGAGCACAGACAGGAATTGCATGTAGATGTAGCAGCTATGCATTGCGTTGGTCTGGTTGCTTACACTGTCCACCCATTCTTTATCCTAAAAAGCTTTGGTAAGTGTTGAGCGATTTTGATTAAGTCTGGCCAAGGAGGAAAAGCTGGGAAAATAGTTTTTTTTTCTGAAAATCAGCATCAGAGCTGGAGAGGCTGATAGGAACGTGACCCTTAAGGAAAGGCAGTCTCAAGCCTGGTCCAAGAAGGAGGTCGTTTCTGGGACCTTGCAGTTTCTGGCTTCTGTACTCAGGGAGTAGCAGTAGGAATAAAGATAATAGGTGTGATGTGAAAGGTTTTGTGGTGGGAATATTGGCAAACCGCAAATACTCCATACGTGTCTTGGGGACTAAGGCATGCAGGATATAAACTTTCAGAAAAGAACATATTTCATGCCTCTGCTACTCAGAGAACAGTGTGTCTACTGGGAATATTGGATTAAAACTGAATTTCTCCATCAGCAACTGTCATCAGTGTGTCCTGTGTTTTAAGTGGGCAGGGACTTTTGCCTGCATTACATTAACAAGTGCAATGTTATGAATAGTTTTTTTTTCACTCGGGATGGCATTACTCCAAGCCTCAAGGTAATTTATATCTCAGGTAGGCATGCTGTAGCTTTACAAGGCTAAATATGGAGAAATGAAGGCCTGATGTGGGACAAGATGCACTGGAAGCAAAAGCAGAATTTACCAAGAGTAGTTTAATATTCTTCATATTATAGGAACAACCATAAGCAGATTTCTTTTTTTTTTTTTAAATTGGATTTTGGGACAAAGTGCAGCTGGTACAAAGCTTTAGCAGGAATTCAAATGCTGCTGCTTATTAATGCAGCAAGAGATTATTTACAAGTCGTAGTTTTTTCTTTTCTATTTAATACTCTGACAGCCAGAGGCCTACGTATCATGTTGCAAACATACAGTTTTCTGAGAAAATCAGCTGCTTTTTCTTAGGGTACTTGGCAAGGCAGGAGAACAACTTGCTAGAGGTAATCTTGCATTGTCCTTGCCAAAGAATGGGTGGGAAGAAAGAGGTGGAGTGTGTGTAAATAAACTTCTGGCCAGTGTAAAAATAGGGAGATGGAAAAAAAGTCACATGGATGATTTAACCATTTTTCATCTTTCTGCATAAAGAACTGGGAAAAAGGACATTTGACTAATGAGTTATTATAGCAGCCCCTCTGCAAAAGAAAACCTTTTTGTGCAAGAAAAGAACTATCCTTTCCCAGTTACTTTGTAGTTCTTATTTTAGTCTTTTGGGAATAACGGTCATTTGGGGATTTTTTTCAAGTGTGTGGTTTGGTTTTTTTTACAAAGAAGAAAGAAGGCAGCATGTAGAGACATTAATTGGTTGTGCTCTTCCTGCTTAAAGATTGCTGGTGGAAAAACAAACCCGGTGCTCATCCTTAGTGCAAATAGGCTTCATAATATTTGGCACCAGGCAGCACACAAGATGAAAGCATGTCTCTTGACAGCCAGCTCCGTACTGGCAGCCTTTACTCCAGGCAGCAAGTTAATCCACTCAACTGTGTTCTGCATAATTGTTGATACTGTCTTAATTGGTACCATACGTTTCTCCATGTCGACATGTCCATCGCGTTAATGTCTAGCAACTGTTGTCTCCTGCCAACTCAGGAGCAGCACAGCTTGCTCCATCCTAACTGAACCCATACCTATAATGCCTTAGTAAGAAATGTGACTTAATGGCAAAAGGAAAACAAAGAGCCGTGTTGGGGCATGACTGAGTATTTATGGGAAAAAGAAATGGGACTCCTGATTTCAGTAGTGCTTGGAGTCGAGCCAGCTCTTCCATGGCTCTGTAAAGGCAATCCAGTTCAGCCAAACTCAAGTCTGAAGGCAAAGGAGCTTATTCTCCTGCTCCCAGTAAATCTGTGACAGGAATTCACAAACATTTTCCAAGCAAGTCGCCATGGGGTGTCCAGGCCAAGGCAGCTGCAGAGCTAATTGACCCCAGTGGCTTTGCACATTGGAATTAGCATTTTGAATTTCATCCATTAATAAACTGGCAGTCAAGGCAGAGCCTGGAGCTCAAGTGCAGTCTGCTGTCCCCCAGCTCCTCTACGTCCTGTGGTTACAGGGCAGGAAGATGCCAGGGAGGTTGCAGCCCAGGATGAGGTGACCATGCAAGGGCATCAGTGGAGTCAGCTCCCGAGAGGGAATAGCCACCTCATCAGCAGGCAAAGGCACCATTTCCCTCCATGGCAAGACAGGGTATAGGTACTAAAAAGCATTACTGGATGTAGTTACTGCTGAAGTGTCAACCTCTAAAAATCCCAAATTAGGCACTTCTGGCCGTCTTTGTGGTCACTTCCACATCTAAATAAGTAGTACCATTTCTTTGTTTTGCTGAGGAGTTCCATGGTTACACTCACCAGAGTTTGCAAGCAATCAGGATCCTTGTGATGGGCATCTCACTGAGCTGTGTGGTCACTGAATAGTTGTGTGTTCAGAGAAATGCTGGCACCATGCACAGTATGTAAGGCACAAACCAGCAAACGGTGATGAGGGTCAAATTTTGAATAACATTCAGCTAGTGCCACCTCTGCTAAGCATTGAATTATCTAAGATGGAAAAAAGGACACATGATGTGAAGTGTGAGGCTCTAGCATAAGGCTAATGTGCAGGGAAGGCAAATAGTTTTTGCACAGGTGACCTTGCTTCAGACCTCTCTGAGTGCCAGGTTACTACACTTCACTTCTGCAATGAAATGGTTGCCTGGGCACATATGCACATACCCACACATACTCTCTCATTTCCTTTCTCTCAAGGTTAATTGATATGAGCTTCACTTATTTACATAATTTATGTGCCATCCTTTCTTGTTCAAGCTGTTGGCTGGTTTTCAGCAAGCATATTTATGTAGGGATGAGAGGGTTTCTTCCCCATTCTTTTGTAAAGCCACCAGGGTATGTTTAGACTATGGCCAGTGTATAGTTGAAAAGTTCACTTAAGAGAGCAGCAAAACTCTTGGAAGCATGTTTTGTGGAGGTTGTAAATTCTAACGGTGATGTTTGGGTGTGGAGAAGAGAGAAGCAGGAGGGAAATATATGCCAAAACAAATGTATTGCCATAATTTCCTGGGGAATATAGAAGAATACTTGCGTGGGTTTTTACAAGCGTAGCAGCTAGAAAATATAAGTCTGCTAAGCCATAGTGTTTTATTTAAAAGTTTGCATTCTCATTGCATGTGGAGTGCAGTGGTGGTATTGGTAATCAGTATGCCAAGAGAAATGTTGTTCTTTTGGAAGCTGTGAACTGCCTCATCCTTTGTGGTTCCCAGGAATTGACATCGGGAAATAAAATTAAAAAAATAAGGAAAAGTTTGCCTCGGCAAGTAGATGTGAGAGACAGATGAAATGTCTAAACTAAAGGAAAACCTCTATAGGAAAAAAAAATGGCAAAGTGAGACTTCCATGCTATTTCTGGCATCTCTCTGTACCCCTTTGGTGAGCCAAAGTACATATGCAGTGCTGAGAGTGCCCTGTCTGATGCAACTTCAAGCTAGGAATCACAGCTTGCACCCCAATTGCTTTTTAGCCTCAGAACTCAGAGGATTTGGGTCACAGTTGGATGAGCTTTCTTCTTTCCTAAATGTCTTGAGGGGCCTTCTTCCGTCAGTGCAGTCACTGCAGGCAGAGGTGCAGCTGAGAAATGCAACTTTTCCAGGAAGTAGAGGGAGAAGGTGTTGGCTTCATGCACAGAGGGATCATCATCAGTAAGCTGTCCTAATAAAATAACATAAACAGCCTGAGAGGTTTTGATTTGAGATCTCACCCAGAAAAGAAAGTGAGCTCAACAGCTTGTGTGCTGCTCCTTGGAGCAGGGCAGGATTTGGCCATGGCACTGCTGCTACTTGTGCAGAATAACTCCTCCCTGTTAGTGCTGGCAGGGCCAGTGAAAATCATTGCTCAGGTATCAGCATGGCTGGGAACAGGGAAGCAGTCGGGAGCTGTGATTCTATGGCCATGATCCCACCTGTCTCCAGGGGGAGAGCCCAGAAGGCACATCCCACTGGACCTACATGGTGGCTATGGGCTAAATAGTGTTGAAGCATCACTTAATGCTGACTTGCTTTAGCAGCTGATGGCTTCATGGTATAAAGCAGTTCAAAACAGGGATCAAACTTGGGATCCTTGAGCTGCTGCTAGTGGAGACAGTGTTTCTGAAGGGGAAAAAACCTTATACATTACTTCAGCTGTTAAGAAATCATCTTAGTGAAGCTTTCTGGAGGGCTCTGTAGTATTTCCCTGCACTAACACTTAAAGAATCCTTAAAGCTGTGATTAAAGGTGTTCTGTCAGCTTTTGATGTGGAGATCACATCATCTTGTAATATATGTCTTGATAAATTCAAGGTATAGAAGTCTCCCTGATCAGATGCAGAATACAGTACTGTCTCCTTCCCCCCCTGTTTTAGTTGCATGTGGTAGCCCTTTTTTAGGACAAGAAATTTATATTTACCAAGTGAAATTTTATTAAAGTTCAGTAAGGAATGCAGTTTGGATATTTTATCTCAATGTCATTACTTGAGCACTTGAAACTTAAGGATCTAAACTCATAACAGACTGGGATATGTGATGCTTCTGAATTAAACATTGTTCTTCATGAGAGTTCTCCCAGCATATATTTCTATTATACAATCATCAGGTGTTAGTTTTCCATATGATTTAGTTTAATCAAAATGCCATTGTTTTCTCCTTCTATTTTTCTTGTAGTATTTTTTTCCATTTTTGTGAGGGAGAAAAGGTCACAAATAAATTTGGCTCAATTCCTACAGTGGATTTTGGTCGCTTCTTCTTTTGATCAAGTCCATACATTTCTTACCCTTAAAAAATTTCACTCCTGGAAGTGGAGATGCTTAGCTGGGGCTAATGCCGGCTGAGGGAGGAATGATGCTCTTTTGTTATTGCTTCTCATAGGCTGCAGTGCTGGAGCTGCCAGTGTCCTGAGAGCCTTCAGCTCTGCCTGTCAGCTCCCACTTTGGCCTCCATAAACACCTCCAGCCAGTTCACCCTTGATCAGCTTGCAGGGGAAACGCTTCCAGTCCAAAACAGAACTCTTGTAAATCGCATCTTAGAAGAGTTTTACAAACCTGTGCACTAAATGGGAAACATGCACACAAGGTGCATTGTTCACATGTGGTTGTAATTGAGGCTAGAAACAGCAGGGAAACGGGAGCTCGGCCACGTGAAAGGCTCAAGGGAAATGTCTCCCAGCTGGGCAATTACAGGACCATGGATCCCTTTGCAGGTCGCTGGCTGGTTGCTGCAGCTGCTTTCAGCTCTCAGAAGCCTTTCTTAACTCAGACATAGCTAAAGATGTCCCAAGAGCACCCTGGAGCCAAACAAATTCAAATCCCTACTTGGGTGAGCAAAGAGGTTGATGATGGAGATGACGGGGAAAGGCTCAGCTTCCATAGGGGCAAGGGGAGGAGGCAGCAGGGTGTTGGAAGGGTCAAGTGAGCTGTCTACCGGGTTTGAAGGATGGAGTGTTTGTCAATGAGCAGCAAATCAGTGTGAGCCTCAGAGTGAAAGGGGCTCTAAGAAGCTAAGGATTCTATTTGCTAAGGATTTGCTTATAGGTTTTGTGGCACGGTTTTGGACATAAAGCCTAGAGATGTATCTCCTGGCAGCTGGAGGTGTTGAGAAAGCAGCTGGGTTGCGGTCCCCTCACTTCCTGCAATTTAAATTAAGCTGGCATGGGCCTCAAGATGTTTGCACTTTCATTCTGGCCCACCTAAATTGTCTACTCGCTTTTTTTTTTTTTCCAAGCATGCAGACAAGACAGACTTGTTAAATGGGGAGAAATAGCTTTACATTTAACATAATTATAGTATTTATATTACAGGGAACAATTTGAAATAGTTTTAATGTTCAGCTGTAAAAATGGCTTTAATATTTTAGATGGGCTTTTATCCATCTTCCTAAGTAATTTTTTTTCCCTAGGTTAAACTTGAACTTCATAAGCACTGATGATATGCAAAGGTACAATTAAATAAATGTAACTAAAGAAATTAAATGCATTAGGATTCTGCCAAGCTTTGTGCAGGGCTTACCTCTCTTACCTCTGATTTGGGATTGCATCTAGTGAACACCTCATGTAGCTTTCTCGGCCTTACTGAACCTGCATCCCAGCGTACAGTGGTCTTGGATATAGCCACAAAGGTTGAATGGATGATTCCCCATGCCACAGGCTGTGTGTAGTTGGGGTGGTAACATCTGAAAAGAAGAGGAGGTACAACATAAATGCAAGTTATGACTTTCAGAGCTGTTTAAAGAGAGAGCAGGGTGAAGCAAATCTAGGCTGCCTGTGATGTTGCTGTTGAAGAGGTGGAGTATCTTACTGATCTTACTGTATTGACAGCAAGCAGTGATTCTTCTGCTGCCTTGGTAGCTCTCAGCTGGGAGCTCTGCTTTCCACTGGGAATGGTCTGAAGAGTCGTGCTGAGAGAGATGTAACTTGCTGTTACTGGAGACTCTGTGGTGGCAGCCTAGGGACCTTAGCTCAGGACTTGAGTGCCCTGCACAGCCAGGCTGGGCACATTGGGCTGCTGAGCTGTTTTTACACCCTGACATGAAACTGCAGCTCTCCAAAGTCTGCAGCTGCCTGGGGCTGCGAGGGTAGTCAGAAAGCAGATTTGTCAGAGGTAATATCATTGTGTTTCCTGCTGTGTCCCCTTCAGGACTCAGCTGTTAGAGGCTGGATTACATGCAAGAGGTGGAATCCTGTCTGAAAAGGGTATGCAAGGCAAGCAGAAGTGATCCATCTGAGTCAGTGTGATTTCTTGGCTTAGTGATGGCAAAAATTACCTAAATGGTGGCCACAAAGGAGCCTGCTTTTCTGTAGCTCACCGTTTACAGCTTCTGTGCCAGAGATGAGCTGTCATTGTCTCCTGGTCTTTGCTTTGCAAACACTGAATTTCAGTCTATTTTGTAGACTTCTACACTGGACAAAATGCAGCTGGTCTTTAACTTGTACCCAGTTAAATCCAGTTCCTAGGGCCACTTGTGTATTTCCTAGACATCTTTTGGCTGGAGGCTCAGGTGGCCAGTACTGTAGTTCTGGTATCTGCAGGAGCCAGTCAATGTGGATTTACTGACACAGCAAACATGAGAGGAAAGTGGCAAAGACCTTCTTCAAAAGTGCCCTTTTGGGTTAACCAAAGAATGACAGGATAACAGTCTCTGCATGTCCCCACTCAAGATAAGTCCGTCTAAATCAAGTTGCTCAAGGCTGTGTGTAGTTAATGTTTGGATATCTCCAAAAATGGGTCCCACCACCTCTCTGCACCATACTCCAATGTTTGACCATCCTGATGATGAAAACGCTTTTTCTATATCTCAGTGGATTTTTCCATCTTCCATCTTGTACATCTCTGCCCTTTACCTGTCCCCTGCTCGCCTCTGAGAGGAGACTGGCTCTGTCACCACCATAACCCTTCAGCAGTACAGAGTGAACTGAGCACTCGGGCAGTTTCTTAAAGCAAGATGAGACGAACGAATAGCTTTGTAAAGCCAGCCTGTATTCTGTCCATGAGGAGAGTGAGGTCATGGTGATGGTGACAGTACTTTGTGTTGGAGAGTTCATTATTAAATGTTATCTCGACTTTCATGCTCTCTTTGTAGTATACCAAGTGACCACTCTTTAGCAATGTGAAGCCCTCCATCTCTGGGTTAAAGAGTACCTCTGGCTTCTGTCTTTCATTAAATTTGTTTTGCTCTTTGTGTGCACAGCATTCCTCTCCCCTTAGACAGATAACTTCCTAGGCTTTTAAGCGAGCTAGGCCATAAAAATATTTACATTTTTCTATAGCATTTGATCTGTACACAGTCAAACAAGCATGGCACGAGCTAAGGAATTGTGGGACTGGGATTAAGTGGAAGCATGGCATCCTAAATTGCAGCAGACTGGCTTGCCTTGCTTCCATTCCTTCAAGACAATCTCACACAGAAATGTCTCTGTGGCCATGAAAATACTTTGCAGGCTCCAGAAAGAGGCAGTGTGTTGAAACTGCCTTTCTAGACATAATTCCAAGCAGCAGATTGCTAACACTGCTCATGGAAAAGCTCTTTGTTTTAAAGGCAGATATGGTGTTCATTCAAGACATGTTTGATGCAGTTAAAGCCCCATATATAGCTAGGAGATTATATGAGATGCCCTCATCACTGCTTCAGGCTTTTGGGTTAGGCTTAGACGTGACTTCTCTTGTGAGTCAGTCTTGATCCTTCACCTATTTCCCTGCATGCTGCTGACATCAGCACTGTGATTGAAGGTGCAGAGTCTGTGCTTTGGGACTTATCTTGTGAGCAAAGGTTTGTTGCATCTATGAGCATGTTCATTGTTTCCTGTTCTTTGTACCCCAGTTGTGAGCAGTTGTGGCAGCTGGGGAAAGAGGGCTGGAGAGGGGCATTTAACAAGGGCACATAGCGATGGGACAATGGGGAATGGCTGTAAGCTGGCAGAGGACAGTGTTAGGCAAGGTATTAAGAAAAAACTCCTTACTCAGAGTGTTGATGCACTGGAACAAGTTGTCCAGAAAAGTTGTGAATGCCCCATCACTGGAAGTGAACGGGACTTTGAGCAATCTGGCCTAGTGGAAGGTGTTCCTGCCAGTGGCAGGGGTTTGGTGAGCTTTAAGGTCCCTTCCAACCCAAACTGTTCTATGATTCAATGATTCAAGCAAGCTCAGTGGAAGCAGCCAGGGTGTGGCATGGATACAGCCCAGGGCACATGCTCCAGTCCTGCAGCACTGTGAGTGCTTGCTGATGCAAGGGTTTGCTGGAGATTACTGGATCCCAGTATACCTGTTCCACCAAAATTCATGTACCATGCTGTTATGACTGAGACTTAAGTGGCTACAGGAATTTTCTAGCATGCTTGGGCACCTCACTCCTGCTAATGTCAACATAAGGTAGCAGCCTTGGTGTGTTTGAAAATCCCACTAGACATTTACTGCAACCCTGCTTAGCCAAACCCCTCACACAGGCTCTTTTTCCTTCTGGCTGTACTGGAGTAGCCCTGGAGATAGCGAGAACAGAAGGGCAGGAATCAAGCCCCTTGTTAAAAAAAAATTAGCTGTCTTCCACTGTTACGAGGAAAAACTTGGGACTCAATTTATATTAACTTATGTGTTTTTATATGTATCTACATGTATATTGCTGTGGCAAAGCACAGTACACATTACACTGTCTGATGTGTCCACTGAAAAGTCAAGAAACAGCTTCTGTGAGGCCCACAATATATTTCCCTGTTCTACTGAAGGGAAATATGAATTACATTTTATGTGTCCTTTCACATATATATGTGTATATAAATAAAAAAATATGGCTCTATAGACTCCTACTGATCAATCCTATAGATTCTCATCCCTTATTTCTTTGTAGATTGTATGTATGATCTATCTATCTATCTATCTATCTATCTATCTATCTATCTATCTATCTATCTATCTATCCAATAATTTAACTATATTCACAGAATCAGCTAGGTTGGAAAAGACCTCTTTGATCATCAAGTCCAATCTTTGACCTAACACCATCTTGCCAACTAGACCATCTAGTCATCCAGTGTCACATCCAGTCACTTCTTAAGTGCCTTCAGGGATGGCGACTTGACCACCTCCCTGGGCAGCCCATTCCAATGCCCAGTCACGCTCTCTGTGAAGGACTTCTTCATAATGTTTAACCTAAACGCCCCCTGAGACAGCTTAAGGCTGTGCCCTCTTGTCCTACTGCTGGTTGTGTGGGAGAAAGACTGACCCCCACCTAACTACAGCCTCCTTTCAGGCTGTAGGGAGCGATAAGTTCACAACTGAGCCTCCTCCTCTCCAGGCTAAACAACTCCAGCTCCCTCAGCTGCTCCTCACAGGACTTGTGCTCCAGTCCCTTCACCAGCCTCGTGGCCCTTCTTTGGGAACACTCTAGCACCTCAATGTCCTTCCTAAACTGAGGGGCCCAGAAGAGGATGCAGCACTCAAGGTGCAGCCTCACCAGTGCTGAGTACAGGAGGAATCACTTCCCCGGTCCTGCTGGCCACACTATCCCTGGTACAGGCCGGGATGCCATTGGCCTTCTTGGCCACCTGGGCACACTGCTGGCTCACGACCAGCACCCCCAGATGCCTTTCTGCCTGGCTGCTGTCCAGCCACTCTGTCCCCAGCCTGCAGTGCTGCACGGGGTTGCTGTGGCCAAAGTGCATGAAGTGACACTTGGCCTCGTTGAACCTGATGCCATTGGATTCTGCCCATCTATCCAGCCTCTGGATAGAGGCAGCGTCCAGGTCCCTCTGCAGAGCCCTCCTACCCTGCAGCAGGTCAACACTCCCCCCCCCCCCCCCTTGGCGCACCTCCNNNCAAATTCGCTAATGATCGGCTCAGATACTGCGTATTCATCTAGTATCTATCATGGCAAAGTGTTTGTGGGCTTTCCAGAAATATTTGTTTTGACATAGATACTTGAAACAATTTCCCAAGATGACTCTCAAAGGAGTACACTGAAGAGCTTGAAGGTGGCAGGTATAGGGGTGACACACCTGATCTGCTCCTGGCTGCCCTGAAACATCCCGGTGAAGCTGACATTTATGATAAATAACTTCCTGCTGGTAGCATTATTGCAGGAAATAGTAAATGAATCTGATGTTGAATTCTTACAGGCTTACATTTCCTGATAACTCTATGTTAATGATACATTAATTATTCCTGACTTACAATGCTGTTGAATGTTGATAAAGGCTGAATTGCTACTTGAAATGCTGATCCTGAGCGTCATGTGGCAGGCACTAAAATGTGATTTCCCAGTCTTGGGGGAAAAAGGGGGAATACATTACTACTGTGATTAGAGCACTTCAGAAGAAACATATTCCAGTCACATCTCATGGAGCCCTCACCTGAATCCCTAATGCTTTCAGTAGCCAATGCCTTTGCACATGACATAAAAGGAATATACACTTCCCTTTTTTATTTAAAATTTTATTGCAGTTGCTGAACTGATTTGGTTCAGTGTGTGTGAACAGGTCCCCACAAGAAAGATGCTGTATGTACATGGAGCAGTTGGCATTACCTTCACCAGATAGCTAACACATGGGAGTAAGTCTTATGGAGCAAACAGAGGGAGACAAATTCTCACTGCTATCACCTTCCCTACAATTTTGAATCTGAGCTTTTTGACTCCAAACTCTGTCATTGCCCATTCCTGCACACCCACTGTTTATCTTGGGTATCCCTTGTGTAACACTGCCATTTTAATGATATAAAGAATATGGGAACTATGTGGCAAAGTTGAAAACTGCCAGGACTGGGAAATGACAGGGCTTAATTTCCCATCGAGCCCATCAGCTATGTTCAGCTGCCATCCTCCAAAATCCCCTCCTCCTGGGTGCTGCAGGAGGAAATAAGGAGCTGTGCCATTTCTCAGTACCTCCACTCCTCCCCAAAGTCTGGATGGCTTGTATGGCAGGGGAAAGCTTGAGGAAAGGAGGAGAAATGTTTAGAAAGTAGGATTTTGGGGGTGAGAGAACCTTCTTCCACTGTCCTGCACAAGCTACCACTTCAGCCTTCACTGTAGGAAAAAAATGTTTCCTCTCTCAGAGGGTGTTTGAGTTTTCTGTTTATTTATTTAAAAAAGAAAGCATCTGGCATTTGTATGCAAACATTAATGAGTCATTTAAAATATACTCAACACTGCACTTGTGAGGCTGGGATCTTGCAGCTAGAAGAAACGAGATGAAAGGGAGGAGGCACACCCTGAACAACTTCTTTCCGAGGATGAGGAGGGGAGACAAATCTAATTTTTACCTCTCTTCCCATCTCACCACGATTCCCAGGAGCACTTCCAGCCTTCTAAACCCCCTTGGTGAGTACTTTGAAATCAGAGATAAAATGAGGCTGCTTTGTCCTCTGTAGAGAGCCCAGTGCTTGCCAGTGGGTCTCTCCAAGGAAAGCTGTTTATTTCTGGCACTGCACAGGGCCACAAATAGACTTGCTGGTGGGGAGGGAGAGGTGTGGGTTGGTCTGGCCCTATCCTTTCCGCAGTGTCAGCTGGCAGCTGGAACCACTCAAGTCCATTAAAATTCATAAATATATGAGAAGTGAAGCTCTAAGGAGACTCAGCCACATTCTCAGAGGTCCATGAGCAGCACAGCAGGCCAGGAAGCTCTGGCTGGAGCAAGGTTGAAGGCCAGTGGACAGGGATCCACTGCAATGCTGGATTATAGGAACTTCTGGAGCTTCTTTACGGAAGGAAATCTCCAAATATAAATTAAACATTTAAGTTTCCAGTAGTGTGACACTCAGAGAATGACAGATTTGGTAGCAAGAAATCTTCCTGCTTTAGATTTGTTTCTGGAAAGAGGCTGTAAGCTAAACCTCCTAACAGGAAAAGGTACTCTTAGGTCAGGTTACAGTTTCACCATCTGGTCTACCAGTGGCAGCGTGGTGACCTGTTGGTTGTGCAAGCATTTTCCTTCTGTAAAGCCTACACACTACAGGATTGTAAGAATGAAGCTACTGTGCCATAAACAAATACTTGATTTTGTTTCCTGCTTGGTTTGTCTATTCCCGCTTCTCAGGCCTTTACTATGGAGAAGGAAAACAAGAACTGAAACAATTCCAGCACCTGGGATGCGTTTAAGAAATGGAGAGAGCTCTGTGTGATCCAAATACCTGCTGAAACATCCCCCATACACCCAGAGAGATGCTCCCTTGTGTTTCTTCCCTCTGTTGTAGTGAACTCATTCGTCTTCCAAATTGATTTTTGTAGACAGCTGCTGAATCATGCACAGAAACACTTCTGGAAGGGAGAAAAGAGACTTCTTCAAGCAATGCTCAGCGTTGGTCAAATGGACTTTCCTGGCTGCTGGTGCAAAGGAGGCTCAGGACATGCATCCCTGTTTCTAGAAGTAGTTTGCATTTGAGGAAAAGCTATCATTTTTAAAATTTATTTTAAATAGAGCTTGTTTCCTTTTGCCTTTGGAAACAGCTGCGCCTCTGTGTGTGGAACAGCTTTATTGTGATACAAACCGTATTGGCTTCAGAGGCATTTCGTGCTGGAGTAGTGTTCATAAATCCTCACAGCTTCCATGTGCAGATGAACCCTTGATGTCCTGGCAGTGTCGGTTCCTGTGGACAGCTGTGTCCAGACTCTCGAGATGTAAAGGAAGAGCATATTTCAGTCTGTCAGGGCACTTTCGAAGAAGCAATACAGCTGGTTCATCTACTGCCGTGGAGCTTGGATGCTTCACAGAGATTGCTCCTGTGTCATCATCCCACGGGCTTTGGAAGGATGGTCACTTAGTTTTGAAAAGGATGTTTTTATACTTCTGAATACTGCATGCTTTAAAGTGCTGTGTGGGTGTAATGTTAGAAGTGAACCATATAAATGTGTATCTGAAGGTGAGAGTAGGCACCTTTTCAACATGGTTAAATGAATTGGGAACCACGGTGCCCAAAATAGGACAATAGGAAGGATTTTGGTGATCTCCTTTAGGTGCTGCTTGTGAGGCTGAAAAGGGACTGATGCTTGGGTAAGAGAGGGCAGATATCCAGAGCTAGAAGTTATAGTAGTGAGTGAAAGAGTGGAAGAACAGGTGAAGTGGTTAATGAAGAGGTCACAAATCATTCAGCGAGTGCATCTGCAGAGGGGCTGATTGTCTGTACCCAGGCTAGTGCTATAATTAATCTTTTGTCATTCTGGCAGATGCCTGCAGAAAAGAAACAATAGATCATGGTCTGACAGTGATTAATGCATCATTAGTTGTCAGATTAAGATTTTGGAAGTGGGTAAATAAGCCATAGGCCAGGTCGTTGATTGTGTTTGGGAAAACTGCAGAGGCGACAGTGTGGAGAGAGCTGGGCTTGAGCAGTTACTTACCACACACCCTGTTGTCTGAAACCACTCTGTTCACATGACAGGAGGACAAATGGGTGTGCAATTTCTGAAAAAAAAAAAGCTCTGCCTCAACCCTTGGTTATACTGAAAATGTGACAAAAGACAGAGCTTGTGTTGCCCTGGCATCTTTGCAGGGTATGGAGGAGGCTGGGCAATGGCCATAGTGCCCTACCATCCTCCAGGACACTGTGACATTGCAAAGCATCTGTGAAAGAGGGAAATGCAGGCAGGGGAATGTGTGGAGGCTGTTCGTGCCCCATGGGATGAGTAGCAGTGAGGATGGGAGCTGCATGGGGCAACATGTGGCTGGTCCCGGAGAGAGCTCACTCTTGTGTTGCTGCAACAAAAGGTATTGCCGGGGGGGTTGTGGTGCTTATGATCGTGTTTCACCTGCTGACTGTATCCCAGCGTGCTCCCACTGCAGCTCCTAGGCTGGTTCCCGGTGGGGATGGAGACAGCATTGCCAGCCCTGCTGCCAGACCATGGCAGCACTCACCTGGGAGCTGAAGTGGAGATGTTTGGATGGGAACAGCTCTGAACACACTTGGGGCAGGTTACCAGCTGCCTAGGGAAGCTGTGAGCTGAACCAGGAGGCAATGGGCAAGTTCAGGCACCTTCACGGTTAGGCAGCAGCAGAATGGGAATACAGAGCTCCCAGATTGCAGTTTTTAACTAAGGTGCCCAAATTCTGCCAAAATCTTGCTTAAAGTGCCTATGGGATTTGCAGGTTTTGGTTTTATTGTAACAGCAGCAGCCTTTAATCTCTGTGGCTTGCATTCTCCTTATGTAAGATGTGGTTACTTACGCTCAGCTCTGTTTTGCAAAGAGTGCTGCTATCTCTGTGTGAATGTTCCTGTAGACAACCACAATATTTATCATAAGACATTGCTCTGTGGCTCTGCCTAATTCTCACACCAGTTTCCAAGCTTCTTGTTACCTTCGATCTGAAACGTTAGTGAGCTTTTTGGAAAAAGGATTTGCTCAGGAGCAAATCTCCACAAAAGGCTGGAGAAAGAGGATGGCTGTTAGCCCTCCTTAGCCTTTGTCAGTGTGGCATGAACAGGGCAAGGGCTGCACACATCCGTTCACCTCATGCATCCATCAGTGCAGAGGACCGGTGTTGAAGTGTTATAGTCACACATTGTCATCCCATGTTTGCCCATTTTCCTCTGGATTTCTGAATGGAAGTGCTTTAATCCTTTCAGATCTTGGTATGAAAAGCTGTTGGCATCCTGTGTCTACCCCACGGAGGTGATGACTATCATGGTCTCATCCTGCTCTCCCGACTGCCAGCATCAGAGGCTCTCTGGAGCCTGTTGCAGCTCTCCTCTGCCCCAGTTCCCAGTTTCAGTCCTAAAGTGTTTTGTTTTATTTTATCTTATCTGCTGTGTGTTTCCTCTTATTCTCCTGTTGTCATTCACTCTGACTAGTACTGCCTGATTTCTTCTCCAGAGTAACATGAAGAAAAGCAGCCTCCCCTCATCCCACTCCTCCCCGGCAGGCCTCATTGTCTGCAGAGGCATCCAGCTTGCAGCACCAAGAAGCTGCTTCCAGAACTGAGCTCCTTTCCATGAAAATATGGAGCAACATTCTTGAGCTGATGTAAACGGGTGTAGCTCCATTGATGTTGATCCAGCTTATACAAGCCAAAAATACTTAAGTGAATCATTCTGTTGGAATGTAGCCAGCTCTGAAGCATACCTGTCCCATGGGGATGCTGAGAAGTGAAAGTTGCTTCCACCCTGTTTGGCTGATAATTCACAAACGAGCCACAAGTCTGCCATGGAAGAAAGGCTCTAGTGCCATGGTGAGTTACTTTACCCACAGTAAAATGTCACTGGTTCTGGAGAGGGGTGCAGCAGCTGTTTAGCAGAGTGGAACCCAGGTGGAAGAGGTGGTCCTGTTATTTATACAGCTCCATAAATGAACGTACTGCTATGCAAAATAATAGCTCTTCCTTGAGCAGTTTCCAATGCACCTCTGGAGCAAAGCAGGACAGTGCTGCTGTGAGCCCAGGAGTGTTCCAAGGAAAACTGCAGCTGCTCCAATGGCTGTAGGAGCAAGCACTGCGAAAAAGACAGCACAGTGTGTCACCAGTGGGGCCACAGATGCAGGGCAGTGCACCAGGAAAGAGACAGGTATGTGCCAGGCAGGGGGAAGAAATTATGCTCCATGTAGCTCCATCCCCTTAAAACCTCTTTCCTTTCTGCTTCTCTGTGGCTTTGAAAAATATGTCCAGAGGTCAAAACTCACCTTTCCTTTTGCTTTCTTGCAGGAAAGGCAAGGAAAAGAATTGCTTCATCTTGCACATACAAAACAAGATGCCCCAAGACAGATGTCCCATGTTCCCCACAGCAGCCAGAGCCGGCATGTATGAGCAGCTCTCCTAGAGAGGCCTGCTTTTCTCTGGGAAGATGCTTGCCCAGGATTGTACCGTTTCTGTTACTGAAGCAGAAGGAACATTTTTCAGATTCCCCTGGATTCAAGAGTTTGTTACATCTGGTCACATCCATCCGCTTTGAAATTTTTCTTAGGGGGAACCCAACATGCTGGTGGTAAGAGGTGTCTCACAGTTCTGGGTAGAGCTGCAAGACCTTGGGCTCCAAATTCCACACCAAAGGGATAAGGAGATGGAGCAAGGGAGATGCAGACTATCTGGCACTGGGCTTTCCCTGGGGTTGTTCATGTGTACAGTAACAGGGTTTTTCCAAGGTAAAAGGCACGAGCAGCCATGCTAGTTGATGGTGCAGGAACAAGCATTGCCATCTCTACAAAGCTGCACCCTGGGAAGAGCTGCTGTGATTGGAAAGTGGACTTTATTAACTTCAGATTTTTACAGTGAGGCTGGCACGCCAACAATAGGGTCTGAACACAAAGGATCCCTTGCAGATACAAATCAGGGGAAGGCATCTCCAAAGGCCAGCCTTAGTCACGCATAGCCACTGTGCCAAGTGCCAGCTGCTGAGTGGCAGCGGGCCCACAGCTGAGTCACAGGCACCCAGCTCAGGGGCCACTACTGATGGCCTGATTAGCAAACTCACTAAGACTGTGCTGTGCTGACTGCAGACCACAGGTGTCTCAAACAGAGGACTTGCCCCTCCCTTATTGATGGACAAAGGGAGCTTGGGGAGTGGTATGAATTGCAGGTCCTGTGGTGTCTCTGTTGAGAAGCAGCTTTAAGGAATAACTAAGGGATTTACCCCTGACAAAGGAAGTAGGGCAATAGCTGATCACTGTCTCACCCATCATAACCCTCTACCTGCTTTGAGATATTTAGAAATATCTTTATTATGTCATTTTGTCTACTGGAACAGATGGAAAGGTTATCTCCTACTGTGCTTGATATGGCTCCTCAGCTGGAAAGAACTATTCCTGGGGCTGAGCCAGTACATGTATATGGACCCTTTTATCTGCTCTGGCACAACATCAGCCTTGGAAAGGCTACCTTGGAAAGGTGGGAGCCTGAGCCTCACCTTGTGTGGCTGCAGTGTACTCACACAGAGCTGACTGGCAACTTAAAGCCCTCTTAGCTCTGCTCAGAAGAGGACCCTTCACTTTGTACAAGGTCCTTAAGAAAGGTTTAGGAGAGGGTTGGGTACATCAGGAACTGCTGGCGGGATGGGGAAAACAGCAAACGAAACTGCAGATGCTGATGGTGTTCACCGACAGATGAAGGATTTCTGGCAGGTAAATGAGTAATTGTTCCTTTTTTTCATTGGGTTTTTGGCTTTAGATTTTTTTACAGGGGAAAGGCCATATTTGAGACCTGATGTTAGGTCCGAATTGGAGCTGGAACTTTGAATACAAAGCTTTTTCCCCTCCACAAATGGTCCTGTACTCTTGTGTGTCAGCCTTGTAATCAGGTAAGGGCTCTAAGACTCTTGAGCACTGAGCAATTTTTCTTGCTCCTCCCGAACACAGAAGGATGCTGGGGAATGTGTTTTGCTGTTCAAATCTGTCCTGAACCTGCTACTTTTCATGTTCTTTTAATAACCGATCATCTTGAACCTTCCCATTTTGCTTGGAGTATAAATTTTTCATGGGGAGACTTTCCTGTTTGCACCCACCCTGTACATCGTGATGTTAATCTCTGCCTGGGACCTTGCTGGTATTTCTGCAGAGTAAATGGAGTTATCATATGTCTTCAGAACTTAAAATTCAGGTGAAAACAGCTTTTATGGGTGCAGGAATGTGCATTGCAGAGACAGGCAGAATAAAAGTTCAGTTATTTTTCTTTTCTATTTGCGCCACAGGACAAACCTTCCCAAAAATAAAGGCTTTGCCACATGTTTTCTACAACCAGCCAAATAAAATATTATGCTTGATAGCACTCAGGGTCATAGAAAAAACTAAGCCCTTGAGCTTAGCATTTTTTCTCAATAATTTTCACAGTAGCTTCTGATGAATGATAATTTTTAAAACTATACATGTGGGGCTCCAGATCCTGATCCCCATTGCATCTGCCCTGCACCACTGCAAAAAAATGCCAAGCAGGCAGAAAGCGAGTTTAGCTGGATTGCTAGAGATTACCCTGCCCCAGTTTGTCAGCTGTGGGGTGGGAGACTGGGAAATTTGGCCAGAGTATGGCAGAAGGAAGAGGACTTGTTGTGGTATCTGTGTATTAGGGTACTTGTTGGGTAGGGCTGTGGATATTCCCCCCTGACAAGCATCCCAAAGGTGAGGTGGTCCCTGGCTATGCTCACAGCGGGGCTCTGGTGCTTGGCAGCTGGCACAGCTCTGGCTGTGGCCGTTTTCTGGATACAGGTGTCATTGCTGCATGAGAAATGCGTGTGTCACATGGAGTGCAACTTTTCCAGCTTTTCTGTGTGTATGCTTCTTGGTGTAAACTTTAGAGCGTTTGGTTTGAGCAAGCACAGTAGCTGGATGTTCTTGCTGCAGGCTTCCTGAGTCTGTGGATAAGCACACACGTACATCTCTGTTACGAAGCGATCTCCTGGAAATGTTCCCTGGAGTGTGTTTTCCTTTTAGCAGCAAGCATGGGCATTTGCTGTCTTGGAGGGCCACACTGATGTCTAATTCCTCAGTGCTGGTTGCTACAAGCACTGGAAACTTTTTCTGCATTGAAACATAGAAAATCAAGCTGGCGTGGGCTGGAGGTATTCATAGAGCATGCCATGTTTGAGGAAGCCAGTAGTTTTCTTTAAAGACTCTGAATATCTTGGTTTACACAGTTTTGGTTTTTTTTTTCCCCCACTATTTAAACTGATATTTTGTTTTAACAAAATTCAGTCTTGGCTATTTTATTAAAAAAAAATTGTATTGAGTTTATCCATAATTATCCACCTCTGGAATTCCAATTTTTGCCTATTCTCCATTTTCTCACATATCGACAATACTCTGAGCTTTCCTCAGAGGGATGGATCATGAAACAAAGAACAATGTGAAAATATATGTTTTCACTACAATGTAATGTTAAAAAAGCATAGGGGTTTTGGTGGGTTTTTTGTTTGTTTGGGGTTTTTTTTGTAATGATGGAGAAAAGACAGAAAATGAGAGCTGGCTCAGGAGCCAGAAAACTCTGAATAAAGATCCCAAAATCCTTTGCTTTTTTTTTTTTTTTGTTTGCTTGTGTTTTTCTGTTTTGAAACAAGCAAGAGGATTTCAGAGGCTTCATTTTGCACATTCATCCTCAGGAATGGCAATGCTGGGATTCTATTGAATACTGCAGAACAGCTGCTCCAAATTGCACTGTATTTTCACTGATCATTAGTCCCTCAAGCTTCTCAAAGTTCCAGTGTTTCCTGGTAGGCTTTCCAAGGTGGCTAGCTGGGAGAAGTGCTGTGACTGGAATGGCTTTCCCCCCTTGCCACCTTGCAGACAGGGGCAGCCTGCCTGAGGAGCACCCTCTCACCATGGACTGAGCCTGTCACCCGACTGCATGTGACATGATGCCTCTTCCACTGAGACTGCCCTGTGTGCCAGCTGTCTGCAAATCACAGCGTGGACACCAGGTGTATCCACCGATAGATAAAAATCTCAGGGAAGGAGGGTAAAAGCACAGGTACTTTCTAGCTGCACCTTTAACCAGGACTCCCAGGTTTCCACAAGGATGCACGCTCTTCCCTAGCGGTGTTACGTATCCTGCTGTGCACCCCAGTCACTGAGGAGGAACTGTCCTCACCAGCACCTATTGAGCAGCCAGGCCACTGCTGATGCAGCTCCACCTTCTTTGCTCCTGAGCATTTTCTGCTGCTGGCTTTGCTTCTCTACCTGCTGTTTATAGTAAGAATTTGTCACAGATGTAAGCTCATTAATCACTCCAAGCCAGTGCTTCCCTGATTCCATTTATAGCATCTTCTTCCCTCTCTATTCCTTTTCACAGCTCCCATCTTAGTCACTACTCAGTTTTTTGGAATCTGGGCTCTATTTTTATTTAAGCTTGCAATGAATAAAGCATGAAAAAAGAGGAAAATTTGGAAACGTAAATCCTACATACACTTTGCTTGTGATTTTAATACATTTAATGTTCAACTACTTGGCCAAGAGTGCATGGGCAGAAGACTAACAGCAAAGCTATTGCATTAAGTGAAATGGAGACCAATTACCCTAAAAATTTCATAGGCACAGGAAGACAAACAGGAGCCTTTTCATCTTCTTGGGATTTCTTGTCCTGCCAACAGCTGAGATTGCCTTACTGCCCCTAGCACTGGTCAGTCCAGTGCTGACCCTTGGCCACCAGCCTGACTGGGAGTTTTATGGGCAGCCCACAGGAGGAAGGGAAACGACACAAAATGTAAAATTCTCTGCAGAGGTATTTAGGTGCCCAAGTGTGCTGAGCAGCATTTAGTAGCCTTTCAAAAGTATGGTTTGACTCTGGCTGGATGCCAGGTACCCACCAAAGCCTCTCTATTGCTCCCCTCCACAATTGGACGGGGGTGAGGAAACATAACAAAAGGCATACAAGCTGAGGTAAGAACTGGGAGAGGTCACTCACTGGTTACCATCATGGGCAAAACAGACTTGATTTAGGGAAAGTAGCTGAATGTATTACTAGTCAAAATCAGGGAATGAGAAGTAAAACCAATCTTAGAAACACTTTCCTCCTCCTCCCGCCTGTCCTGCCCTGACTTTTGGCCTCCTCCCTGCCACAGCAGCACAGGGAGATGGGAAATAGGGATTACGGTCAGGTTCATCACATGATGTTTCTGCTGCTGCTTCCTCCTTGGGGGGAGGAGTCCTTCCCCTGCTGCACCATAGAGTCTCTCCCATGGGAGATAGACCCCCACAAACTTCTCCTTCACATGGGCTATTGTTCTTCATGAACTGCTCCAGCATGAGTGTTCTCCACAGGGTACAGTCCTTCAGGAAGAAGCCTGCTCCAGTGTGGGTCCCTCCACACTTGAAACTTGCTCTAGTGTGGGCTCCTCTCTCCACAGAGCTGCAAGTCCTGCCAGGGCCCTGCTCCAGCATGGGCTTTTCATAGGGTCACAGCCTTCTTTTAGACATCCACTTGCTTCAGTGTGGGTCTCCTCCATGGCTGCAGGTGGATCCCTGCACCCCCGTGGACCTCCATGGGTTGCAGGGACACAGCTGTCTCACCATGGTTTGCACCATGAGCTTCAGTGTAATCTCTGCTCTGATGTCTGGAGCATCACTTCCTGCTACTACTCCACTGACCTTGATGTCTGCAGAGTTGCTCCTATCACATATTCTCTTTCACTCCTCTCTTCTCTGACTGCAATTACTTCTGTACAATAACATTTTTTTTTTCTTTCCTTCTTAAATACATTATCCCAGATGTGTTACTACCATCCTGATTGGCATGGCCTTTGCCAGCATCAGGTCTGTCTTGGAGGTGGCTGACATTGTCTCTCTTGGATATGACGGAATCCTTTGAGCAGGTTCTCAGAGAAGCCACCCCTGCAGCCCCTGCCCTGGCCCCTGAACCTTGCCGTGTGAACCAATGCATTATGTTCTTTGGGAGATTGGAGGGAGAGAGGAGGAAAATTCCCATTTCAGGGATTGAGTCTGAAGAGCCTGACCCACCTTGAGGCCTTGGAAAACCTCACCAGTCACCCCTCTTCATGTCTAGGCTCCTAAATACCTTGGAAAATCACTTCAAAGTAGTTATTCTGTTGAGCAGTTTCTGCCTGTTCAAGGCTGGGAACAGAATCTCGGTAGTGTGTGACTTGCTGTGTGAAACTGCTGCCATGACATTGCAGTGTGAGGGTTGTACAGATCCCAAGGACAGCAAATGACTCCTCAGGAAGCATGTTCCCTAGCTGACATTGGTTTGCAATAGGTCGGTCAACAGCAGCTGGAGAGATCCTGGAAAACAATATGTCAGATGCCTGGGTTGGTTTTAATTCTTTGGGCTGGTTTTAATTCCTTAATCCTTTGTCTGAAGCTAATGTGTTGCAGTATTGCTTAGGCACGAGCTGTGGTGATACCACCGCTGTACTTTTGCTGGTTTGGAGCATGGGTCTGCCTGGCCAGGTCCAGGAAGAGCTGTGAAAATGGACTGGTTTGGAGTACTCTTTGAAAGCTGCACAGACCTGTAAGTCACTTGTATTTATATAATTTGGTTCATCTCTTTCTACATCTGAATTTTAAACATCTGTTATAAGGCAATACTGCTTTAGTGGCGAGCCAAGCTTTTCTTCTAAAGCACATGTTCCCTTAAAGCCTTAGTACTTTATTTCCTTTGTTCTGATTTATTGCTGTTGCCTTACCACATGTGCTAGGCACAGCAGAGAAAAAACTACCAAAACCAACAGAGCAGTTCCCTCTACCCTCTCCCCAGACCACTTACATCAGGATTAACACACTGAATATATTACATGAAGTGACTCAAAAATATACTAACTTATCTCTAATTTCTTAGCTTCTTCTGAGTAACGATGCTGATCAAGAGTGAGTGTAGGTTAATAATGTGAAGATTATGGTAAATCCAGTGAAAGCTACTGTGAGGAACTGAAAAAATGTGATAGACACTAAATCTAGAGAATAATCAAATAAAAAATAAAAATTGTTGGCTTAATTTTCTAAACAGGCATTTTCTGAATATAAACTTTTATGTGCCTTTTATCAATAACTAACATGGTCTAATTTGTCAAAAACTCTCTTCCACAAAATACAGGATGCTTTTTGGTATCCCAGGGTAAGAATCAAGCAGCCAAGGCATACAATTGTTAGTAAAAAAAAAATAGTGGAAAAATAAAATACAACAATTGGTTGTTACTGTGAGATTTGTAGCATTCTTTGGGATAGAAAAGTTCCATTGAATTTTGCTTTTTTGGAGGTTGTTCAGCCCTGACGATAACAGAAGACTAAATTATTTTCACTGAGATTTTACTAAAGTTAGGTTCATGTTTTTCTCCTCAAACATGGGGCAATAGTGCAGAGATTGAGCTGAGGCCATGATTCAGATGGACCTCGGCAGAGAAAAGCTGATGTGGTACAATGGGGTGTTTGTGGCACTCACCTGCTGTACCTCAGGCAAACATAGGAACTGCCCAAGTCCAAACCCACAACTGGGATTGTTTTAAGCCTGCAAAAACTTACCTATCCATAATGGAGTTTTTAGCTCTCTGGGCACATGTTGGATGTCTGGTGTTTGGCCTTGTCCTTGAGTGGAGGAGGCCTTGCTTTGTCACCTCGAGGACCACAGTGGAAATGGTAACTGAGCTGCTGCGTTACCTGCCAGGGTTTCCAAGGTGTAGTTGGTGCCAAGTCCCCAATGGCCACTCTCACACTGTGCTCGGCCATGTGCAGGGGAGGAGAGCTGCTGGCTAATTCCCATGTGCCATGTCCATGTGGCTGCTACCAGCATTCAACAGAATTTGGGACTTTGTGAGTTAGTGGTTATGCTAAGCTCAGAGGCGCTGGGATGCAGCCTCTCTTTGCAGGGAGACCATTCACCTTCCCAGTGGCAGTGCCTGTGCCAGCAGCAAGCTGGGGTAAGTTCCCTCTGAGATCACCACAGGCTTTAGGAAAGAAGTGGTGAAACACATTGTATCCCAATGCTCTAGAGACAAAAAGTGAACTAACACCAAGAAATCACGAGGGAAGGGATATCCTAGCAGAGGGGAACAGTCTCAATGTTGCCTTCTGAATACTTTCTTCCTTTCCATGAAGCAGATGGACAGCAGCTCCTGGTCTCCCATTATTACTCGAGCTGACATTCCACGAGCTGCTGTTCTTTACTTGCATTTTCCTTTTGAGTCAGGCTATTGATGGGAAGCTTGTTGTCATATTCAGGCCTGTTAACTGTATTAGTTAACAAAGGAGTGCATTCAAAAGCCTGCTCAGAGGCATATTTGTTTTGTTTTGTTTTGTTTTTAAATATTTTTTTTTCTTTTTAAATGGAAACAGGCTTGCCTAGCAGAATGTGTTATGGAATCTGCTTCCTTGAAACCAAAGTGAAAAAACATCTGTGATTGCAGTAAGCTGCAACATCTCAGTGCTGGATGGAGGCACATCCTTTTTTTTCCTGCAAAACCTCAGTGAAATAGTCTACTGAGACCAGCCTAGCTGAGGGCTGTGGACGCTTCTGAGGTGAGCTAAAGACACAATTTCACTTAGTTTCTTTGAAAAAAGAGCTGTACATACATGAGCCAACTTCAATGAACTGAAGCTTCAGCAAACCTAGACCTGAATTTGAGAGACTTTGGGCCAAAAGTTGGGTTTTAATGAAAACTAAGTCAAACTTTGACTCCAAACCAGCAAAACTTTCCTATTTTGAGCATCTCTTGAGGATTCAGTTAAGCCAGAAAGTCAGGGAGAGTGATGACACAGAAACTCAGTGCTGGTGCATGTCCCACCTAAATCCTAAACTCAAGATCAAACTCATATAAAATGATCAGACTGCTGCTTTGGTGAAACCCAGAGTACAAGTACTGTAAAATATGAATCATTGACTGTCTTTATAATCATGATAATCCGATTACTTTAAACTGCTTTCAGGTCCTGCTTAAAGTAGTGAACTTGGTACTGAGGTGCTGTAAATTATTATTTTTATTAGTATGACTTGTGTGGTTCTTGGAAACTTACTGGAACACCATACTCTTGTTTAATTTTGGGGGGAAAATGGCAAAGCGTGGTTGTCTGGTTGAAAACTGCTTGTGAGAAGGTCTTTCTCAGAAAGACTTAAGAGCCTTGGGCCCTTTTTTGTTTTCCTAGAAAACAGGAAATGAATTTTAGCTCTGCAGTTGATTTCTTAAGTGACTTGCTTTCTACAATCACTTTTGGGTTCCGGAATGCAACAGAAATTTTCTGAGGGCATTTTCAACACTTCACAATTAAAATCAAATTGTTTGAAATGGTGCCAGCATTTTAATGAAAATTATTTTCTTTAAACAAACACTTGAGGACTTTCAATATTTTTTTTAATCACAAGAGCATTCTTAATCCAAACACTTTTTCTTTGTGTTTTTTCAAGGATCCAGCCTGCACTGCTAAAACCAGATGTGTCTTAGGAGGTAATCAAATTCAAGATCTTTTCAGCCAAAAACCAGATAGGCAGGGAGTACCCATTTTTCACACAGCACAAAGACATGAGTAGGTGTAACTGCAAATACCATCTTTGCCTTTGTGCCCAAAGAAATGTCTGGGTGAGGGTTATGAAGAGGGGAGTCAGGCATGGAGCTGAGCACCAGGGACCTGTGCAACTCCAGGCAGTGAGCAGGGAATCCTGTATACAGGAGCTGGCTGTAAAATTAACTGCTATGCAGATCTCTCCTACTCAGCTTTCCATGCAGTGGAGATGAGAGAGGCATAGAATCTGCCACAGATTAAGGAGAGAGGATTAGTACAGCCCTTGCATCTCTGGAGGGGTTCAGTGAGCTTATACAGAGATCAGGAGATGTGTGTAGTCACAGAGTGAGTCTGGTTACCAGGAGCAGCACCACATCTGGAGATCTGAAGCACTGGAGTTTCTACATGGAGCTCTTCCAACACTCAGGACATGGCTGGCTCTTGCTCTTTTTCCACGCGATGGGATTTCCCTGACCCTGAGGTGTTTCATGGACTCTAAAGCCTCTCAGGCACGGGTGAGCTTGAGCTGCAAGTCAGAGCAGCCAGAAGCTGCCCTGTATCCTGCTCTAGAAACCTGGAAAGCAAAGGACTGGTGTTTCTGGCTAAGTGCATCTAGGCTGGTGTTTCATTTCTGACAGAGGTCAGCAGCAGCAGCCGCCCAGGAGAGGAGTTTGAGAGCAGAACTTATGTGTGACAAGGTCATTCCTTGATGTCTCTGCTAGCTCTGGGATTTTTATAAGCAAAGGATTTCCATGGGGCTTTGTGATCCTTCTCCACAAGGACCCCAAGGGCGAGCTCCACATCTGGGCTGTGAGTGCCAGCCCTGCTGCCTGCCCATTGGGTGAGTTTCTAGCGGGGATGTGTGAAAGCCTTCAGTGCAGGAGTTTTTCTTGGAGAATGATGGCTGTCCCTTGGACAGCTTTCCACACTGCTAGGGTAAAGCCTTGCTGTTGCCCTAGCTGGGTGTTTGGTTACAATTGTTGGGTGAACACTGACTGTGGAAATAGGAAATTGAACTCTAGAAAAGCAGGGGTTGAAGGTTTCTGACATCATTTCATAGGTGGAATTGTAAGGAGAAGGAAAACACCTTCAGGTAGAGGAAGTCATCTAGAAACGTGATCCTTTATTATTACTGCCTCTTAAATAGCCTCAGAGGACTGGATGGGATGTTTCTCCTTTGGAGATCAGAAGCAGGACTGCTTGAAGAGTGGGTGCCCTGCTCTGACAGACTGTCCTGTCTGTGTGTAGTAAATGAAAGAGCCTGAAAGAAGTTCCCCTCAGCAGCACAAATTACTTGTTATTGTCAACTAACTGCAGACATGGTGTGTTGCCAAAAAAAAGGGAGAAAATTATAAAATTCTTTCTAATAACCCCAGCAATACAAGTCCTCAGTTAGCTGCAGCTCAGAGAGCCAAAGCTGCCCGTACGCTTTCAGAAAGGATGTGGAGTAGAAAGCACCTCCTGTGGGATTTGGGATGGGCTTTTATCTTTTGGATGCTATTGGTTACACTCAGTCCATCAAGAAATGCTTTTAAAAAGTGCTGTCATTCCTTTGCTGAGTAGGACATGTAAGTACAAGTGACCATATGATCCCAAGGCATCGATATGTTTCTCCAATATATTAGATTTTCTGGTGTTCACTTGGAGATTAACCACATTAGAGAAGGCTGTCTCTACAAGATAAATCTCCTATTAAAAATGTTGCGATATCCCAACTTTCTTAGTCTTTTCCAGCAGCAATAAATAAACTCTTTAAAGAGCTGGTAGCAAGGGAAACAGTTTAAGTCTTAAGAAACCTTTCCCTACGTGTAACTTTAAAAGTTACAACACTGTGGTATAGAGAAGCTACAAACAAATGAGCTATATAAAACCTTTTCAGCCCTCTGGATACGGCAGTCCTTCACACCATGACTCCAGGATACTCTCTTAGACACATATTGCCATATATTGTGAAAGGCAATGCATTACTCTCAGATTGCTTGTGCTTAACTATCTGGGCCTGGCTGGGGCTGGAACTGCTGAGTGCAGACAGGATTTCCCAGAGGCTTATGTTGGCCAGGAAAATGCTAGCTTGGAAAAAGATATGGGGTGCATCCAAATAAAAAGACTCTGGAAGGAGTCTGTGATGGTCTGTTATTTCACTGTTAACTGAGAGACGTGAAATTTCCTTTTCCAGATGAGTACATTTCGTGTTTTGCATAAGAGAGGAATTGCTTCTTGTAAGACTTAGCATTTCTGCTTATTTCATGAGCTAGCCATACAAATGGACTGCATTAGTCATTGGAAAGGCCTTTTTCAAGTGCCACAAGCATGTCTTCGACCTCTTGATAAGTCAGTAGCATGCTGGACTTTCACAAGCAGAAAGACCTCCAAAAGTATGCAAGTTATTTCTGGCATGTTGTATTCTCAACATATCAAGGAAACATGGATTATTTTTACACAAACAGGCAAATCAAAATGGTTCCTTAGCAAGCTCCCATGAACATTCTTAGACCCTGAGAAAGAATAGAGAAAAAAGAGTTAAGAGAAATCATTGTTTATGAATTAGGTTTTTCAGATGGGTCAGGTTGTCAGACATTCAGAAGTTCATTTGCATCAATTTGGACTGCTGATAAATGATAGAGGAAGTGAAAGACAAATCAGAAGGAAAAAAAACAAGGACCAGGAATTAGTCTGGATATTTTATCTTTGAGTGGATTTTTTTTCCTTACTGTGAATTACTCTTCAAATGTAGATTATGACAAGCTACAGACATTTTTGGAAGTTGCTGGTGCTGAGAGGAAAAGGATCTCTAGAGCTGACCAGGACAGTGTGGAAAGAACATGCCAACATCTTGCTGAAAACCACAAAGCAGTGTAGCAGCAAGATTACTGGAGCGTCCTAAACTCTCATGACATTCCACCACACGAATCTGGCTCTACGTTTCCCAAATATTGGAGGCTGTTTTGAAACTCTCTATTAAGGATTACAAATGTTGACTGCAGTTTCTAGGCAAGGACAATTAGATATCACAGCTCTGGCCTCAGCTCAGTGTTTTCTGTCTGAGCTCGTATTACTGTGTAGGGCTTTTATGCATTAGATTACCTCAGCCAAAACCAAAATCTGACACCCACCGAAGTACAGTCCTGTGATTATGGTAAAAAAAAAAAAAAGTACTGCCCTGGTTTCAGCATTTTTTTCCATTTCAGTATAGAGAAGCATTTACCTACACAATGAAGGGACTTTTTAACAGAGAAGAGGTGTAAAACGTGCATAAACAGTGATACTTAATGTGCATCTTCATCTGTATTCCTTCTCTGAGTAGTGTTTACTGGTTCCATACTCATGTTCAAAGTCAGGAATAGCACTTGCTGCTTGGGCTTGGTGAAGACACAACAGTGTGTTAAGGTTTGTTTGAGCTCAACTAGTATCATTAATGCTTACATAGATGAACATCAATCATTATCAATAATTATACCTATGGGAGGTATAGCGGGAGGGTAGTTCTATTGCAAAAACTTTATCCCAGGAAAAATAAAAAGAGGGAAGAGGGCACTTTGTGCACCTAAACCCTCCAGCAAATGGGTGCTCTAACACATATGCTGATGGCTACTGCACCACAGGGACAGTGCTGCTGTGATCACATCTGCATGAAATCAAAGTTCACATTGCTTTCTCTTTTCTTAACCTTGCACTTAGAATTTGCCCTTTCCCCTCTGACAGGCCTCAAGAAGAAGCTTTGAATGTGGTGCCAACACAACAGCAGACAGTGAAATAAACCAAGACAAGTATTTTAAATATAAGTAATAAATGTTAACTGTTTTTTCCTATTATTCAGCTCTACCTCCAGAAATCAGAGTTAAATC
Source organism: Serilophus lunatus (assembly GCA_013399895.1). Classification (NCBI taxonomy): domain Eukaryota; kingdom Metazoa; phylum Chordata; class Aves; order Passeriformes; family Eurylaimidae; genus Serilophus; species Serilophus lunatus. Next base: position 648,349 of record VXBA01003079.1, on the reverse strand, counting down.
CTAAATTTTCCTTTTATTTTTAAGCAGATAACACAGCAAGTTAAAAAACAGCATCACAAGGAGGTCCCAAGATGGGGTTTGCTCGTTTTTCTGCTGAGCATCTGTTTAGGAATTGCTGCTAAAAAGAAGTCAGAGAGGATGTATTTGCTGTGCTGTCACATGGGCTGATACAGCGCAGAATCTGCTTAGCATTCTTGAGGGGAAATTATCCAGTGCTGCAACTCACAATTTATAATTGGCTGCATATTAATATCTAAAAAAGGCAATAGAATCCACTGTGTGTTTAAAAAAACAGTAAGTAGGAGTCTCACAAGCTGAGCAATGAAAATCTGGAAGACTTCTTGGCTAGAGCAGGGCTGTGGTGCAGTGCTGTTTCTCCCTTAATTACAAGCAATTTTAAATCATCTCCTTCCTTCAAAGAAGGATTTTGTTCAGTGCTAGTGTTAATTTTAATCTTGCTAACGTGATACTCCCTTGGAACCTCTCCCTTGTGTTGTAACAGTGAGATGTGCTGTCTCTTCATTCCCTGCCCTTTGGGAAACACAGTTACTGCTGCTCGTTGCCTCAACCCTTCCGTTGTGAATATCAGTATACCTCTCTTGAAAAGGAAACCAAACAAAACCCTACAGCAGCATTGCTTTTCCCCCTGGAGTTCACTTCTATTTGTACTATTTAAGCTAGGCTGCAAGTGCTTCATGAAAATCAGGGATTTAAAATGTATGGTGCTGTATTATAGTGGAAAGCTTGTTATTCAGCACACTAATTATTTCTGAGTCCCTGTATTGAAATGCCATGTAATAACTACTTCACCACCATGCAAAATAAATAGTACAAAAGTAGGCATTTTAGGATTTGGACATTTTAGTGTATAAAGATATCCCTGAGTTCTTGGGAACTCAGGAAATCAGGTAATCTTTTTATGAATTCTAAAAAATTACATTGAATTTCATAATCTGTAACACTCCATATGTATTGTTAATGTTGCACATTTTATTGCAGCCTCAGTGGCTTATATGACAAGTGTCAGCTGCAAAGTGAAAATGTACAAAGGCAGATTTGGGGAACTGGGAGAGAAACAATGTGATAGAACCTTGCAAGGCAGACACCAAAGCCCTTGGACAAGCTATAATGGCAGGTCCTGGGCTCTGCTGGGACATCAGAATTTACCCTCAGCTTTTTTCATTTCAATACGGATTACAAACCCCCGCTGAAGGAGGCTTTCTGTCCACGTGTCACTAGAGGATAAGTAAGTTTTGGGTTTTGTCAAGGCCTGTGTGAATGACCTGTTAACTCTAGAGTAACTGGGACACCTTGAGTGACACACTGTGAGTGAGTGCAGAGGGGAAGGTAGAGGAGTTGCTGCTCCAAGTGGGCTTCTTAGTAATCTTGCGTGATCTCTGAAAACAGTGGGTGGATGCTTATCAGAATATGTGATTTCAGAAAATACTGGTTTTAACCAGGCCTTTTGTGCTTCTTTGCTTGGTGTTACAGTAAAGTACCAACATCTGGTAGTGAGAGAGGAAGGAGGCTTTCATTGATCTTTAACACTCTCTCTATATAAACATCATGCTGATGTTTCATAAGGACTCTAGCCCTTGTTCATGTGGGAGGCTAACTTGATGGATGTCTGCTGGAAACTCAACACAGCAGAGAGGAGACAGTTTCTAACAGAAAGATGAATTATCCTCAGGGCAGGTGGCCCCGAGCTGGTAGACAAGGACAGGGAGCAGAACAGATCCCCTATAATCCAGAAGGAAGTGTTTAGTGACCTGCTGAGCCACTTAGACACTCGCAAGTTCATTGGACAGGATGGGATTCACCTGAGGGTACTGTGGGAGCTGATAGAAGAGTTTGCTACGCCACTCTTCATCATTTATCACCAATCCTAACTAACCAGGGAGCTTACAGATGACTGAGTATTGGCCAACGTGATGCCCATCTACAAAAGGATTGAAAGGAAGATCTGGGTAACTGCAGGCATGTCGGCCTGCCTTTGGTGCTGTGAAAGGTTGTGGAACAGATCATCTTGAGTATAATCATCGGCACATACAGGACAATGAGGGGATCAGGCCCAGCCAGCATGGGTTTAGGAAGAGCAGGTCCTGTTTGACCAGGTGACCCATCTAGCGGATGAGGGAAAAGCTGTGGATGTAGTCTACTTGGGCTTCAGTAATGCCTTTGATGATGTGTCTCACAGTATTCTCCTGGAAAACTTGGCTTGGACAAGTACACTTTTCCCTGGGTTAAGAACTGGCTGGATGGCTGGGCCCAGAGAGTGTTGGGCCCAGTTCTGTTTAATATCCTTATCAATGATCTGGACGAGGGCATTAAGGGCACCCTCAGTCAGTTCACAGACAACACTAAGCTGGGTGAAAGTGTTGATCTGCTGGATGGTAGAAAGGCTCTGTAGAGGAAGTTGGACAGGCTGGATCAATGGGCCCAGGCCAATGGTATGAGATTCAATAAGGCAAAGTGACTTATTGAACACAATAACCAATCCCTGAACGTGGCACTCAGTGCCATGTTCTAGCTAACAAGGTGGTGATTGGTCAAAGGTTGGACTTGATAAGCTTGGAAGTCTTTTCTAGCCTTAACGATTCTACAATTCCATGATTTTATATTTTATTTATTTTCTGACTTTTCTATAAATAAAAACAGCTATTAAGAATGCTTCTGACGATTATATCCAAGGATATGTGTTTGAGATGTATGAGGAATATTCAGGGAACTCAAGTCCTCAAGAAAAACAAAGTCCTGAGATCAGTTTCCTGATTCAATAGTGAAGTCCTCATATCATATAAAATGTTATGTGATTGTCTATGGCCCTAATAAAATCTTGACTTTTCTGCCAAGCTTTCATCTATAAAAATCAAATTTATCCAGCATTTGTCTGCATTTTGAAAGGGATAGGGATCTTTTGAAATAGATATGATAGTAATCCTTTATGGAACATTAATATAGGTGAACAATAATTTGTTGCATTTTCTTCACACAGAACAATCAGCTGGGAAATGTGCATAATAATTGTCTTTGTCCTTCATTGTTATAGGCCATTAGCTAATGAATTTAAGCTGTTCTTGGCTCTTGCTTCAGTGAGGAAACTACATTAGAGATCTTGTAGCTGTGGTATTATATAAAACCTTTCAGTGGGTTTTATTTTAGTCTCACTGAGGTGATGCTGCCATGGACTGAGGAAGGCATTACAATTTTGTGGTGAGCAATAAGGTCAGCATTGTCTGATGTAGTGGGTCAAGCAAGCTGAAGGTCATCTACAGTTACTGGTGTTGCCAGTTGCCCGACCCTCTTTGGTTTCTTGTACTTTAGCTAAACTTTTCATGCCTACTTTTGTGACAGTTTCAGGTTCATCTTTTGGGTGGGAAGATCTGCTAAACTCAGTTCGGCTGCAATAAGATTCATGCTAGGGAAAAGTAGTCTGAGAAATGCTTTAAATAAACAATAGAAGCACATAATTGTAAGTTTAGCAGTTTTGCTACCTATGCAGTTTGACCTTTCAACTAAGAGGCTGGCAAAAGAAAACCTTGTGATGGAAGAAGTGATCTTCGATGTCCTGAGCTCCTAATTGGAGCTGCTCCTGCTGCTTTGGGCACTAGGATCCACAATAAAGAAGAGACTCCAGAAGACTCCATTTTGGGAGTTCATTTGCCCACTGTACATATTGTATATAAGACTGTCTTTCTTTCCTGGATCCTCTGATTAACAGCACCATGCACACAAGGCTAGTATGTTTTGGTGGCAGTTGTGGTTTCAGAGGGTCCCGATCTCTGATGCCACCAAATAGATGGTTCCGGTTAAGGGATTGCAAACACAACTGGACAACAACCATCTAAGGGATGGCTGTGGCAAAACGATGGTCAAGTTTTGTCATGTCCTGTAGAAAGAAATGGCACCAGGCAACTGGCAGTGCAGCGTATTTCACCTGCAAAGTCGTGTGAGAAGTGAACTGGGACAGCATCTCCTGTTAACAGGCACCATTTGCTCCCTTAACCTTTTTATCTCCATAACCAGAATCTGGGGTTTCCATGCAGACCCCTGTTCAGTTGTACCTACTTGGGCAAATGTTTTAGTAGATAGTGCAGGAAATGTTCTGAATGCTTTACCAAAAAATATGATGTTTCGGTGTAAAACTAGGACTGCTTGCAGCAGAATAAGTGGCTGGAAAGCTCTGGGCTCTGAGCTGTGCAGGGGGCAGGTGACAGGTAGTAGCAATCGCCCGTTTTTCTAAACTGGCAACACTTACAGCCCTACTGACAGAGGTTGACTCATGCTAGGAGTAAATTCAATATGCATGAAAGGACTCTTGTTCTTCTTCAGTGGAGAGCATAAAGACATACTGTCAGACAAACTAATCTCTCTCTGATAATTTTCTTTTCAACATCATTGAACTGTCATTTCTCCTGGACTTTGCCAGAATGTTTGACACATGCGTTGTTTCCCAAAACAGACAGACTTTGCTAGCTTGGCTGATACAGGAACTTTTGCCAGGAAGAGAGATGCCGAGATGCCTTTACCAGGCTTGTGCTGTTGTTATGCAGATCCTTTGCTGAGCTCTGGTTAGGGATGAAAGGAAGGTATCTTGGTGATTGTTTCTGTTGCATCTTTTAGTGCATCTATGGAATTGTTCCCAGTACTTGTCCTGGTCTGGAAGCACGTTTGCTGGGATTTTGGGACTCTACTCTGGAAAGAAACTCATTCATACCCAGAGATCTTTAATTTCAAGAGCAGCGATTCAAGGTGGCCCCAGGCACTAGTGCGTCACTGAGCTGCAGTTAGGAAGTAACCCAAATAGAGATTTCTTGTTTTTTTTTTCTTTTCTATTGCCCCACTACAGGGCTGGCAAAGCAGTCACCCCTAGATATGTGTAAAGAGTCAGTAAGATTACCAAAACTATTAATAGAAAAAAAATTGGCTTTCCCATCCCAAGACTGTGGGTGAAAGATAATTACGTTGAGCAACTTTCTCCTTCAGCTGGGGACTCACTGAGGAGGGGTACGTGGTCCGTAAAGCTGCATGTTCTCCATAGCTCTTGCAAAGGAATTTAGCAAAAATGAGATTGTGAAATGGGGCAAACTGGAGGAGCCCAAGCACCGCCATGATCTGGCAAAATTAATCCTACATTCCATTTGTAGTCAGCTCTTTTATTTTTGGAAACTAACTGTCCCTATGTTTTCTGACAGTGTCACATTAGTATATAAATAAAAAATATAAATATATATTACATATATATATATATATATATATATATATAATGCATTTAGGAAGATTAATGGTAACTCAGTTAAAAATAACTTGCAACACCATTTCAGTCCCTATGGGTTAATCTGGGCATATTGAAGGACAGTTTCTGAGTATGGAATTATCCAATTTGGCTGTGATTACGTAGTTTAATTTCCAGATTAACCAGAGGTATTTATCTAAACTGTGTGGCTGCTGAGATATTGAAAGTAGGAGCAGGAAATTTTGCAGTCAGTTTTACAGCACAATTAATTGCTTGTCCTTTCAAAACTGAGTCCACACCATCTCATATTTATCCGACACCATTACTGCAAACACTTGTCCGCTTGCATGTCTTGCATGCATGAGCAAGTGCTTTCATTAGCTGTAACTGTGATAACTGTGCATCCTCTGCAGGATGAAGGCCACACCACACATACATATTACTGCTCTGTGCTTTGAGATACTTCTCAACAAGCACTAATATGTGATTTTTGGGATTCTGGTTGTACAGGTTGTTAGATACAAATTTCCTCTTAGTCTGGTAGGAACATGGTTTCGTGTAATAGATTGTCTTATCACATCTGCAAGGTAATTGCTTCTCAATTGGCTTCCAAGGCCTCAGATTTGATCTGTGATAGCCTGTGCATTGCTAATACCTGTACTCTAAGAAAGCAGGCCCCTATTGCAGATGAATTGTGTGGATGGTTGATGGTGTAGATCCAAAGGCATTCTCTTTAAATGTGACATAATTTTTTTATAAATATTTGGGCAAAGAGGAGTTTCTTGCATAATCTTTAGAGACAGCTGTGTTACATTTTGTGATTTCTCTGTCAGTTACAGAAATATAGATAAAAGGCTTTGCCTTTTTCCAGCTCATTATTCTGATTACATGTCCAGTAGGAAAAAAATGTATGGGATGTACAACCTTCACTCCTTGACCTTCCCACCACTGCATCTGTAGTACTGAATCTTTGTAGTTTCCTCAGATGCCACCAGGAAGCATCTACAGCTGGTTATTCAGAGATTTAACACAGCCAGTCATGTAGAATGGGAGCTAGGAAGCAAGTCTTCCTCTGAACTTGCTTCATCTCTTATTTTCTTCCATAGCTCTTAGAAAAGGGTCCTTCTGTTCTTAATTTCTGTCTGTGGAGAAAGTGTCTTGTTTTTTCACTTTGTGCTGCCATTCCTGTCTGAGATGCTTTTTCCAAATCCTAGCCATACATTGCTTCCTTTCTTTATCTTGTCTAAAGTTTGGCCCTTTCACTTTCCGCTCTGTCTACAGAGTGTTGGTTGGCAATTAGTTCATGAAAAAACTATATATTAAAAAAGGTAATTTTTGAAGTCAAAAAGAACTGTAGAAATGAAAAATAAAATCTCAATGAGAAAAAGTGAACAGTCCCAGAGAATAATCGAGGTCATTGTTTATGAAGGGCATCTTAAATTAAATTAACCAACTGGATTATTGGTAATAAATAATGGAATCATAGAATCATTAGGTTGGAAAAGACATTTAAGATCATCAAGTCCAATTGTCACCCAGCACTTACTTCCAAGGCCACCACTAAATCATGTCCTCAAGGGCCACATCTACACAATCCCTCCAGGCTCCCTCTTCCTTTTCTCCAGGCTGAGCCTCCCCAGCTCCCCCAGCTGCTTCTCATCAGACTTGTGTTCCAGACTCTTCACCAGCTCTGTTGCCTTTCTCTGGACACACTCCAGCACCTCAATGTCTTTCTTGTGCTGAAGGGTCCATACTGAACACAGAATTTGAGGTATGGCCTCACCAGTGCAGATGATCACTGCCCTGCTGGCCACATTATGTGTTTATTTTGAAAAGAGAGGGAGAAAGCCATTCTTTGCCTCATTAGTGCTTCAGGATGTCCTATACAGGCATAATTACACCCTGTAAAAAGGCTAGGGAGACCACACAGGAAGGGTATTGAAGAACTGGAAAGAGTACAGGAGACACTAAGCCTGATAAAAGATTGAAAGTTGTTATTTATGGACAAAGTACAGCCTGCTTGCTTTTTTTTTTTTTTAATTTTGAGAAGAGGGAAACTAGGGCCACTAAGATGTGTACACGATTTCATGGGTATCAAAGGGTCATGATAAAATTCATTCAGACCATTGCAAGCTGACTAATAGCAGAGTTGATAATAAACTAGGAGAAAGCAGCACTAATCCAGAGTGTCCTGATCCAGAGCAGGGAAATGCTGTCTGTAGTGTGGGGTCTCCATCGTTAATGACCCATCTTTGGTCTCACCTCCACAGGCTAAACTGCATTGCAACTTCTGCATTTCAGGAATGTGACTCCTGTGACTCCAATCCTTGACCTCATCTGCAGATAAATACAACATGCCCCTTACTATTGAGTGGTTTGGGAAGAATGTTAGCTAGAGAGAAAGGAAAGACAGGTGAGGATGTTTTCCTTCAGCTCTTTTTGAACCATCTTGCTTGACTTTGCCTACAAGACTTTGGGCAGTGGGGTTAAGAGGAGCAGAGAGTACCTGGTGCCTCTGGGATGGCATCATGAAGGTGGTCACAGGAGAGCAGAGGGACTGTGACATGAGGCTGCCACTCAGGGAACAGACATTTTGGATACCCCTTCTGGCACAGAGCCTGGAGGGGAGGCACTCACTGCCTACCTGAAGCACAAGCAGGGTCCTGCCATGTACAGGTGTGGGCTCCAGCCACAGCAAGAGAATGGGGGAACAACCAACCCATAAAAAAGAGGTGCTGGTGAGTTACCCCAGCCCCTGTTTCTGCAGACTCCTCTTGGCAGCAGAGCCCTCCAGAGGGGCAGGTTCTGGATTCGGAGGTTCAGCAGGGTGGATGCCTGTACGCAGCTCCATGCTTTGGCCTGGTACTGGGCCTGGGCTGGGAATGCTGCAGAGGTGAGCTGGTCCATAGGCAAGAACCAGGCTGGGCTGCTGCCTTGGCCTGTGCCAGAGTGTTAAAAAAACAAGCCCACCAGAGCGCATCCTAAAATCTGCTGCTTTTGCTGGCAAGGCAAGAAGAAGTTGTGATGTTTTTATACCTAGTGCCTTAAGCACAGCTGGGGGTATTGCTGAAATGATATGCTTTGGTTTCAGCCTGTGATAGGAACTGGGCTGTCTGATTCTGAAATATGGGAATCACCTTTTCTCAGCTGCCAGTCTCAAAGTCAAGCTTTCACTGCACAGATTAAAGGGGTATTCCACCCACCCCCCCTGCCCCTTCAATGGTCACTGATATTTAGCAGAGGGAATATTCAAAACATTATTCCCTCTGATACAGAATGGCTATTGGGTGTTACCGGATCATACGAAAAGACATCTGAGTGGAATTTTTCCAGCAACAAACAAAAGAAGGGAAGATGAAAATTTTTTTTGCTATATATATTATGATTTTTTTATGTGTATGTGGGTATATATGTAAATTAGTGTTGGAATGTGAAGAAACAAAGGAAAAGAGCAGACAACTGTGCTACCATAGAATGTAGCATTACTTGTTTCAGAACTGAATGTTTTGGTGTCAAGCATCAGTTAGGGACATGAGTTGGGGACGAAGATGATACTTTATGTCAGTCACTACCTTCATTTAAATGGGATCAAAGGTTTGGTGGGATCTAGAAGTACAGAGGTGTTTAAAATATAGCAGGTGTGGGTAACCTCATGTACACAGCCCCTTGCCTCAGAAACAGGAATGTTCTTGCAAATCTGACATAATCCAATTAGTTGATTTTCTCAGTGACATTTTTGCAGGCTCATGTACAGAGGGACAGAGAAAAGGAGATTTATGATAGCTATTCCTAGCAAAGGTCATTTCTTTATTGGTGAATGTGTCCTTAGTCATGCTGATGACGATGTGTTGAAGGACAAGGGAGAGGCTGTATGGCTTTAATCCTTGACAGGGAGTAACAGAGCATAGATCACCTCTTTGCTTGGACAAGGGGGCTTGAAATCTCCTACCATTAGGCCAATGCCAGGGAGCAGGAGGCAAAATCCAGGAAAAAACCCCATGAGGATTTCTGTGGAGATTGAGTCTTGATAGTTCAGTGTCAGCATAGCAGGAGGGAAAGGGGAGCCACAGAGCACGAGAATGTGTTTTTGGATAGGAAGGGTGTCCCTGGTGGAATCAGCTGCTTACAAAGAACCTGATCATGTTGATCTGGGACTCCCTGGTCAGCCTTGCCAACTTCCTAGCTCCAGCAGCTCTTAGCATCCTGTCCCATGCCATTTCCAGGACTGTACTGATGAGAGCATGCTCAAATATACACAAATGCACTTCCTCAGCTGTCCTTCCATAGGTGAGGAAGGCAGCAGATTTGACAGTAATATGGCTTAAATAGATTGTGATATACACATATATCTTTAAATAATAAATCAGCATCTACCTATTCATCACAGCTATTTTTCCTGCTTGCAGAAGAGAAGGTATTTGACACTATATGTAAAATGGTAATTTTGTCATCATCAGAATGACCCTTCTGGGGAGTCACACAAGAGTTGCTCTCTCAGGTATTGACCTTAAAAATGAGCATTGCATACTTTGGTGTAACTAGCTTTGCTTGTTTTTCACCATCAAGCTCATAATATTGGATTAAGTAAAAACATCACTGTTTCCCTAAACCTTGGCTCAGATCCTGAACCACCCTCTGTGGCTGAGCTATGGTTTGAGCTGGGTCACTGGCACAAAACAGGCTGTGACCAGCAGGACCTGTCAAGAGATCTTTGCAATATGGAAACGATGTCAACATGTGGGTTCCTTGCTGTGACCCATCTGAGTGATCTGACCCAAGGAAGGGGTATGGGGTTCTTTATCTGTGCCCTTGGGTCCTCTGGGCTCTGAGCTGCCAACAGAATTCAAGAGCTTTTGAGTCGGTATGGTACAAGACAGCCCAGTCACCTGAGAATGCTGTGGTGGCCTCTAGCTTTTAATCTGCAGCTGAAGCTGTTGCCACAGTAATTCCTCACACCCTCTGAAATCTCCGAAGGCTCTCCCCAAAACTGCAAGAACGGAGGATTGCTACTCTTAAAAATTGTAAAATAAATAGATACTTTGTAAGGTAATTGCCTATGCTATATTTCTCCCCATGCAACAAAGAAAAAAGCAGTCTTATGCCACGTACCTCCTAGGCCTGTTGTAACTCTAATCCAAAAGCTAGGAAGGAAATGGAAAATGTTAATAAATAATGATGTTTGAAACACAAGTCACTGAACAAACCACCAGACCTTCTGCATTTATTCCACAGGACAGAAAATGTTTATCGCAGTTTGAGGAATTTAAGGTCTTGGTCAAAGACATTCAGGAGATAAATCAGAGAATTTTATGGATTAACTTTTGGTAATATATTGAGAATAAAGACAGGTTTTGAAATAAATCAGCATGACTGATTGAGATTTCCCGGTATGAGGGACTAAAGATCTCCTCACAGCCACTGGAATTTTATATTGCTTTGTTTGATCCACTTCACAGCTGCCAGTTTTCCATCTGGTACCTTCCAAGTCAAAACCGAGCATGTGTGTGCTCTACACTGTGTGTTCTCAGTCTGGTGTGTTCTGGAAATCCTGGCCTCGTTTCCCAAATCCTAAGCAGGTGATCTGCACTTAATCAGTGGATGTCTCCCTCAAGTGTGTTGGAACTACTCTGTGTGTGCAGACCAGCTGCAAAACTGGGACAGAAATGTTAAGACAAATGTGTAAAATCTTCAAATTGTAACTTCAGAAATACTCCAGGGGGTAGGGAGGGAAAGCATTTCCGAGAAAATCTGTTCGAGTAGTACAACTGTCACATTCCAGTGTAACACTAAAAAGAGAATCACTCTTCCAGGACAGCTCCAAATTGGTAGCCAATGCAAGCCCTCTGGCAGCTTGGGTGAGGACTGAAGACTAACACTGTATAAGCCAAAGGCTGACCTTTTCAATAGCCCAAAAATTCACCCCGTTTGAAGTAACTTAGGCCTGTGGCCGTCCACATAGTCATATTTTCTGTCCTTTCACTGAATGCTGGCAGCTTCTGTGATATGCCTGCTCAGCGAGAGGCAGCTTAGGGGAGAGGAGGAAAACAGTGGGATAAGGAGCTTCCCAGTCCATAGATCAGGCTTGGACTCTATTTGGTTTGTCATGGAAAAGAGTACAGAGGACGGCAAAGCTCTGAGGCTTCAATTTCACAGCTGCTCTCAGAGCTCCACTGCATTATCTTCCTTATTTCCCTGGGCTTCCACTTGATAGCTGGCTTAGTTTCTGACTTGGCTGCCTGATACGTTTAGGATTAGCTCCCACAGACCACAAAAACAACTTACGCAGACTAATTGCAAATGGCTCTCTGAGATCCAAAACTTAAACACACCTGTACGGGTGTTCAGAAGACACGCGGGCAACAAGCAGCATGGCACTTTCTTTGTGAACCAGAATATGCCACCGTTTAATGTTGGATTAATGCCGGACTCCAGCACCAAGGTTTTACATCTGACTCCCGATAACGTTCTTAATGGCACTGCTCTGGAGGAGAAACGTTCAGCGAGCGCGGGTAAGGGGAATTCACAGCCCCATCCCGTAGGGATCGTCCCCATCACTGATCCCTTCTCCCTCGCAGACACTCGGACACGGAACTGCGCAGAGCACCCAGCCCCGGGCTGTGGGCGCCGTTCTGAGCGCAAAGGTTGAATCTGCAAAGAAACGCTGTCCTGCCCGCGCTATTTCATTTCCATCAGCTTCTCATCCCCACACGAGTTCCGGATCCCCCCCAGCCGCCGGGCCTGTGCTGCGGGACTCGGCTCAGGCCTGGCGCTCGTCCGACCCCTCCTCAGGGCGGGCCCGCGCTGGGACTGTCCCGAGCCCTGGCCCCTCCTCCCCTCCCCATCCCTTCAGCTGCCCCGCACCCACCTCACGGGTGGTGTCTGGGGTTCGTTCCCGTTCGTTCCCATCCCATCCCATCCCATCCCATCCCATCCCATCCCATCCCA